>JARACY010004454.1:0-26863 GCA_029255725.1 Scrobipalpa atriplicella | reverse complement strand
AATAGACTTTCTGTGTTGTAATGTAAGACATTCAATGTCAGTAGTGTTTTTGTGTGAGTAGGTACTGCTTCTATGTCTGTGTTTTTGTGTGAATAGTGTTTCTGTTTCAGAAGAGTTTTAGACTTTCTGTGTTGATTAATTTTCTGTGTGAGTAGTGCATTTGTGTGAGTAGTAGTGCATTTGTGTGAGTAGTGCATTTGTGTGAGTAGTGCATTTGTGTGAGTAGTAGTGCATTTGTGTGAGTAGTGCATTTGTGTGAGTAGTGCATTTGTGTGAGTAGTGCATTTGTGTGAGTAGTGCATTTGTGTGAGTAGTGCATTTGTGTGAGTAGTAGTACATTTGTGTGAGTAGTGCATTTGTGTGAGTAGTAGTGCATTTGTGTGAGTAGTGCATTTGTGTGAGTAGTGCATTTGTGTGAGTAGTGCATTTGTGTGAGTAGTGCATTTGTGTGAGTAGTGCATTTGTGTGAGTAGTGTTTCTGTAACAGAAGACTTTTCGACTTTGTGTTGTTTGATTTTCTGTGTCAGTAGGTGTTTTAGTGTACCTAATTGAGTAGTGTTTCTGTGTGAAACTAGTGTGAAAAGACCAGTTTTAAAATTAAGTGTCACTTAAATGTCAGTGCCACTTAAGTATCAGTAGAGTTACCTGCGCAGGAAGGCCCTCTTCATGGCCTCGGCGTCGAAGGTTTCAGTGTCCATGTGGTCGATCCTGGAGTTGCTCTCCATTCCTGGCATCGGGTCAGAGACGCTATTGTCGTTCTTGTCATCTGAGAATGTACAATAAACTGGATGTCAAAGATATGTAACAAAATTTCTTGATACTTCTATACTGGATTGAGAGCGGTAAAAAACCATCAAATGTGCTAAAAAGGGTAGGCATACTAGTTAAACGAGTTTGTTCTACTCTACCATAGACCTTGTCTCTTCTTCCAGCTTAAAATACAGACCACATACAAAAACTATGGGGTTCTATGCTTAGGACCCTCCTTGCTCGTGGTCCACCTCAATAGCAACCTATTGTGAAGAGATATTTCATGGGCTTGTCTCTCCTTCAAAATCGACAGAAGACGTATTTAAATAGAATATCATTGAGACGAACACAGTGTGCGCAACAAACGCGGTGTTCAGACGTGTACCAAATTATAGCCAACTTTACCTATATCAAACTTATGAGTAATGAGTGGAGATCAATAGTAATAGTCTTCCGAACCGATTTTCGGTGATGGCTGCATGTCGGAACTGTGCGAAACTAGTTTTTAGTGTCCAAGTGTTTGCTCAACACACTGGTGTACCCTCTTATTCATTTAATCTCTTATTCTGATGGGACTGACACGACCAGAGAGAGGCGCAGGACCGACTATTTACATGCCCATTCGACAGCACATGGTGTGTTTTCTCTGTACCGTGACTTTGGCAGAATCGTCGTAAAAATGATGGAAGCCATTATATAAAGAAAAAAAAACAGCACATGGATCATCTTACTTTTCGGACAATCCGGTGATCAGCCTGCAATGACCAAACCAAACTAGAAACAACAACACAAAGTAATTGTCCCCCGCCGGGAATCGAACCCGGGACCTCCAGACCGAACAAGACCACGGAGGTTGAGTGGAGAATAGGTAAGGTGTCACCACACTACGGCCCGTATTTAAAATCAGCTCTCAAGAGTGACAGCGAGTTTGAGTTTGAATCAGAAATGTCATTTCAGTACAAAACGGCCTGTCAAATCCACACTTAATATCGTTCTCAATCTTGAGATCGCTTTATAAATACGAACCTAAACTAAAACACTTACCTTTAAACATCTCGCTGGCATGCAAACTGCCATCATAGTACACGTTGCCTTCAGTGTCTGGTTTCAAATCTGGAAACACAAAATCGGTTTTGATATACCTACAATGTTACGAACAATTCCCAAATTCGCTCATTGGCCGGAAAAAAGGGACATTTCGTGGGTTGGCAATTGTAAAACACACAATCCGCGAAATGTCATTTCATTTCGGCCAGTCCGCGGAGTGGCAATCACCGAAATGGGTTTGTAAAACGATCATTCCGCGGAGTTGCATCGACAAATTGGCGAAATAAACAACCAACTCAAATAAAATATGGATGCATTTCTCACAGAATTTGAGCAAGAGGATCTCTGTGGTAGGTTTTTTTCCCACGACGATGATGATGATGATGACTATTATGATGTTCATGACACTATCATCATCATCAACAGTCATTTTTATCATCATCATCATCATCATCAACAGTCATTAGTATCATCATCATCACATGTCATCATCATAATGATCATTATCATCCATCATCATCAAAGTCATCCACATCATTATCATATCATTAGCATCATCGTACATACAACAAAAACACAAAAGGTTTCGGGTGCCTTTGGTATCAACCAGAGTAGGGGTACGTTCAGAGCCGCTCGATCGATCGAAATTTAACCTGGTTAAAAATTATACTGCCCGTTAAGAGACACCTGTCAGACGAAATTTCGACTAGGTTAATTTTTATCCGGCCCGTTCAGAGGCGCACCGGAAGTGAAGTTTTATCTGACAGCGGCTAAGGTGCACGTTCAGTGCGTCCCACTAGTATAAGATTCGATCGGTATAAATATCGAACTGGGTCGACTGAACGTACTCCAGGATATTCACATTATGGGCTTTTCAATATGACAGTTGTAGAAAAAAAAAATGAGATTTTCTTCTTAGCAAATCATGATCTGTCAATGTCATAAATGAAATATTTTTCGCATGAGCATAGAGATGTTAGTACAGTCGTACAAGGATCTTTTGGCGCGTGGGTGACATTGACAGCACAGATTACCGATGTCACATGATGATTACACATGTCCGTTAGGTTATGTATACTAGGTAATCTGTGCTGTCAATGTCACCCACGCGCCAAAAGATCCTTGTACGACTGTATACAGCCGGTCTCAAATTTTGACAGATCATGTACAACTAAAGCCATCTATCGGAGCTTTTAAAACTATTTACGTCACATTGAAAAGACCATATTTCATAGAACCATATTTCAATACTGGAATGGCGAATGTATGAAAAATAATTACCAAAAAGCGTAGCGTAGAATACCCTAAAAAAAAATTAATATTGGTCCTCACCAAACTCTTTGAGGTTTGTTTCTATTTCTTCATTATCTGAAAGAGAACAAAAAAATTATAATATCTTAATTTTTTTAGGTGAAAACTTCTTTAACGGCGTTGTGCACTTTTTTTGGTATGGGTTAATTTTAAACTCGCGTCACCCCAGAATTCCTGACCACAAACAAATTGTATGCAAACAGAGGCTAAGCAAGAGGCCAAGTAAAATGGCCTGCTCGAAAAATCGGGTCACGTCTCCTGATCGAAAATGCTATGGAAAATGTGGAAGAAAGAATAACTTAACCTCTGGGTGGTGGCGCTAGTGGTGGAGCAACCCCTATCAGTTTCTGGTACGCCGGTTAATACTTGTTACGAGCGTTCAGTGCTCTGCAAACTTCTTTATTTTTTAAGGAGCTTCAACTGCTGAAGAACCTACTTGCTCACAAAGTGCCTAGACAAAGATAAAAGTAAACCCTTTCCTCCGTGGGGAAACCAGTCAAAAACATACCTGGGAAGAACAGATTGAGGTTCTGCGTGGTTTGAGCGACGATGGTGCTTAATGGTGTGTACATGACGGGACCACTCGGGGCAACTGTCACTAGAGCCTCGGCTGTTGGTTGTGGCGATGATAAAGGTGATGGGGTTGCTGGAAGAGCGATTTATAATTTCATAATGGTGTGTAAATGGGCGTCTTGATTGCGGGCAGTCGTTCGCGAGCGACATGCACGCGCATAGATCATCTACTCGTATAGACGTCAAATTCTTATTAAACCGCGTGCTCGAAAAATTTTAACGTCTGAAAAAAATATATCGAAGTCATCTAAAATTCTTTAAGTCTGTCTAGTAGTGCAAACGATTACTCCTTCTGCATTCGAATAAAAAAAGAAGAAGTGTAATTTCTTTTGAAATTAGTGAAGCTTGTTTACTCACAAGGTTGTGCTTCTGCAGTTACAGTCATCTCTGTAACATTAAGTGCTTCAGTAGGCTGCTGCAGTGGCTTAAACACCTTCAATTCTTCTGTTTTGGGAACCACTGATGGAGGTGGAGGCATTTTAATGTCTTAAACAGATTTACAAATCTAAATTAAATACAGAACATTATTTCTAAACAGTGTAAAGTATTAGTCCAAGAATGCTTCCTAGGGGAACTCCAAATACTATGTTAGGCCTAATTTGTAAAATATTTTTTTTGAATTCTATTCAGATTGTATTTTCAAAATTGGGAACAAAAATAAAATACCCAAAGGTGAGTAGATCTCTTCCAGCCAACATTTAAAACTAAACTTTAGGAGTTATATTTTTAATTCCTATTTTATTGGGCACACGAAGATTTTTCGCACCTATGTGCGGAAATATTTTAATATTTTTCTCCTAGATATTATGTACCTAGCATTGACCATGATTAGAAACCAAGATAAGAAATAGCTAGGTATATAGGTACCAATATTCTGGAGTCTTCTTAAAGCCTTCTCGATACACCAGTTCAGTATTTGCGGCTTCTGGTTCTGTCCAATGCCGTTGCAAAAATTGGTCGCCATTGCCACGAACGGATCATTTTTGTTTAAATTTAGTTTTTTACCTTCATTAGGTAAGGTTTTCGACGGCTCTGCATCTAGAAGATTGTTTATAGGATTTTTCGTGTCTTTAACCCTTTTCTCATCATCGACGTTATTAGTATCATCGCCATATTTTCCCTTGTTCTTGCGACGCCACTTTTTTCTGGAATGATGGCTGATCCATCTACGTTCTCTTGTCACTGGTTTACTTTTAAGACTTTCATCTTTATTCACTGGTAATAATAGAGTTGTTTTCTCTGTATCTTCATCCCTTTTGCTCTTAGTGCGTTTGATTTTATTGTTTTGTTCTCCAATGCTTATAAACCCTGATAAAAAGTTGCGCATTAATGTTTCAATAAAAGTGTTATTGAAATAATATTTGTAAACTAAATCGTCGACCGGTTGTTCGTCCTTTTCATTGAGAAGCAAATGATCTTGGTTACGTAAACGAGTGGCTGTTGGCACAGAAAACAGATTTATTTTTACAGATTCTGTGTGCTGAGGTTTATTAGTTGTTGTACTAGAGAGTTGTGTAGCAACTGTGTTTTTAATATCAGTATTTTCAATATTTTGTTCAGTTTTATTCTCAATTTTTGTATATGCCTCTGTATTCTTAGGTGTATTGAGTTTGGAGTCAAAGTAGATTTGTTTTGCTTTCTTTAAAATTCTTGCAAAATTATTCTGTCTATGAGAGATTTCACTTTGCGTTTTTGCTATCGCATTCTGTTTAGAGTTGATTCTTTCGTTTTGCGTTAACATCAGCTTTTGAATGTTGTAAAATTGTCTCTGTTGTGTCAAGAATTTCTTCTGCTGAATCTCAAATTCGATCAAATTTTTCGACAACTGCCGTTCTTTAGTTTTGAAATGTAATTCTTTAGCATTTAATTTCTCTTCCATTTCTAAAATCTTTTGATTGAAAGTTACTAGATTAGCGTACTTAGTTTCAAAATCTTGGAATTTGTCTGACACAACTTCTATATTTTTCACAAAATCCTCGTTCATTGAGTTCAACTTTTTATTAATTTCTTTTATATCACTATGTTGCTTCATAATCTTTTTAAATGTATTAGTTAACATTGATAGTACTTTGATGAGTCCTCTTTCAGTAACTGGTCTTACAATTTTACTGTCATCAGATTTAGATCGGACTTTGTATCTATTATTATCAGGAATGGGTGCAGCTTGCCAAGCTTTATCACCATTAATAAAGACTTCTTTATTATCTTGACCGTATGTAAAACGATTAATATCGTTTTGAGTATTATTAAGGCTATTTATATCATCAATATATTCAATTTTCTTCACAACTTCATTCTCGAAATTATTCATGCTTCTTTTGGGAACGTATGTTGTATTAACTTTTTGGTTATCAACCAAAGCATCTATTTTACTGCTCATGTTACTGAGAGTTTCTGTTAGAGGTACAATCGTGGTATTCAGATTTTCATTTTTAATTATTTCATTGATGACGTAGGTTGAATAGTTTTTGGCTTCTACGAGAGCCTGTTTATTATTTCCGAGGAGTATTGCTATTTCATATGGATATTCGTTGAATACAGTAGATGGTTTCAAATTCGGTACCACGTTAGAGTTCTCTTTATCATTTATGTAAGAGTTTATAGAATTTGCTGATTTGACAGTTTTTCTTGGATGTCTCGTTTTGTGATCTGCAATCATTTAAATAATTTATTTATAATAATTTATTTATAAAATAATTGAAAGAAAAAAAACAGAGTGCCGCTTTTGAGTCTTAATTGTTGATAACTGATACATTTAAAATGCAAGGGTTGGCATTAAAACAATTAAACATTATGTACCTATAGGTAAATATAAAATATACTTACAATTTGGTGACCTCTTGTTGCGTTCAACATACTTAGTAATGTACAAAGAATTGGAACCCGTGCCATCAGCGAACGCATTAAAATCACCCTGTACAATATTGTCCACGTCTATAGCGTTACCTCTGAATAGAAAATTACTTGTAGCTTTGTCAGCATCTTTGAAGTTTCTCACCCAAACTCCTTTATTCACTATATTATTCCTTTCAACCTTCTGACCTCTGAAATTCGAGTCCACTTCTAGATAGTTCGCTTTAAAGCAATGTATTTGCAGAATTATGAATGTAACTATAAAAAGCAACATTATAACATTTCTGTCTGTCAATGAATCTTGAATGCGGGATACGAGGTCGGTATTTGGCTAATATTTGATGTTTGCGAATTTCTTTTTCATCTGTTTGTAAACGAAAGTGAGATTTAGTGTTGTGTGGCGGTTAAGTTGTAACTCAATATCGATCCAAATTTAATAACATTGAAGTTTGTTTGAACCATTTATTCTTCTTGATGCTGGACTGGGAGTGATAGAAAAACATAGAATGTGCCAGCTGCATCTCCTCCCGGGCATGCTGTAAAAATCAGCTAAGGGATTTGAGGGTTTCAATATTGTAATTTAGGCGATGGGCTGACAACCTGTCATTATAGCAATAATATACAGATCAATCTGGAATAACCCTCAAAACTTGTCAGAGGTGGCGGAACGACCTTTGTTTAGGTTGTTTGCGCTCTGCGCTGCTCTGCTCTCGTGTATGTATTCTTCTTCTTATCGAGTGGAATTTCGAGTGTGAATGATTTTATTTTAAGTAGATAAGATGTGTTTGTTTTCGAATCGACACCATTTCCACCCACAGAGAACAAAGCAAGTCGTCGCTTGTTGAACACTAGGGCCCGTATTTATAATCAGCTCTCAAGAGTGACAGCGAGTTTGAGTTCGTATCAGAAATATAATGTCATTCCAGTACAAAATCACCTGTCAAATCCGCACTTAGCATTGCTCTCAATCTTGAGATCGCTTTATAAATACGAGCCTAGGTACTATTCTGTGACTCTACTAGACTTATATAAAAAGTTTACACGGGTCCGTGTTATATATCCTAACAAACACTACAATACAATCGATATCGACATTTCCCCTCCCTAGAACTTTTATTTACGTTTTTCGGCGAGTGCTGTAGGAATCTGTTTTGGTTCTCATTTCCACTGTTATTTTTATTTTATTACTGTTTTTCTTCTCTTGCTTCCTTTTTAACAACAAATTAACAACAATGCTTGACCTCCTTTTGCGGTGATAAGCATTTTATTGTTTGTAAACTTTTTTTTAAGGAGTCTTATTGGTCAAAGTTTTTTAGGCCAATGTGTTATTAACGTGACTTCGATAGCATTTTTTTCATCGTAGAAGGGATATACAAAAGCTTCTGATTCTGAGGCTATTGAGAATAGAAACCACTGTAAATTGTTTTGTGTCTCTGAGGGTTAATTTTTCTTTCGAGAACAAAAATCCACCATGTTGATTTTTGAAAACAAATTACTAGTTTAAAAAAGAAATCACAGATTTCGTACTTCACCCGACTATATCGAGTGCATTGGAAATGAATCTACGGAATTTGAGAAAATATCGTCGCTCAGCGACGAGGCAGTCGGGATAGGAAAAAGGTTACAAAATAAAAACTACCTACACTAGTGTACATTCATAAATTGTATTTTTATTCTACTTCTTCTTCTTCTTAGCGAGTGGATTTTCGAGTCGAAAAACGACCCGATAAACCCTGGTGTCAGAGTTTTCAAACCGCCTAGTAGCACAGCTATAAGCCTCTGACATGGTTTCAGTAACGACCACTATCAAAGACAGCGACCGGGACCGACGGCTTAACGTGCCCTCCGAAGCACGGAATCCTTTTTCTTTTCGGACAATCAGGTGATTCAGCCTGCAATGTCCTAACCAAACTGGGGAAAACCTCACAAAGTGATAAATTGACAAATATCAACTTTGTGTACCCCCCTGGGAATCGAACCCAGGACCTCCGGATTGTAAGCCCACGGCTTAGACCATTTATTCTACTACGGAAAGCAAACATTAACAAAAAGACATTTCCAATGTCAAAACGTTATCACAGATATTGGTTACAAGAAATAGTGTACATTCATGAATGGACCTTGCTCCTTCTTTTTTTTTATTATCTGGAAAAATTCTCCAAAAAATTAGGAAAATTATTCTGTTTTTAGTTTTTTAATATCTTTATTAATGACTGAGATATTAAAGCTCAAAGTGAGCTCTTCCGCACGAAGAGAGTGGCAGACGGCCCAATATTCAATCGCTCGCAGTGACGTCATCTGTATACGCGGTGCACTACGTAGTACTAGTAAGTATGTATAGAAGTTTAAATCGCGAAAGTTGATATTTGTCAATGTACTATTTTGTGAGTTTTCCTCAGTTGATTAGGACATTGTAGGGCTGCAGCATCATCACCTGATATTATACAGGGTGTAAAAAAAGTACTAGGTTCCTATAAACCACATGTTCTACTAATGATACCAAACAACTTTCCCAAAGTTTCACAAAAATTTTCGCTCGAAGAAAAAATTGCCTTTTCCATACAAAACTGCAGATCCCGGAGAGCATCTTTGTATGGAAAAGGCAAAAAAAAAATTCGAGCTAAAATTTTTGTGCTTTGGGAAAGTTGTTTGGTATCATTAATAGAACATGTGGTTTAAAGGAATATAATTAGTACTTTTTTTACACCCTGTATAATAAAATGAAAGATCCTCGAAAACACGTTAAGGTGGCAGTCCCGATCGTTGTCTTTAATCTATATCTGCGAAAGGTACCAATATATTTTAATCCAAAAAAATTAAGGCGATCCGAAAATATTTTTTATTTTTTGAATGTTATTCGGGAAGGAGATTGCCTGCCGTCATAAGACTTATTAATATTTTAAAGCTACTTAATGTAGCAGCCCGCGTGCCGGGGTTGTTAGACGGGACTACTAAATATACTTTAAACGAGATATTTTAGTATGATCACCATCTTGAAAAAATAACTAAGGCCGGTATTTATAATCAGCTCTCAAGAGTGACAGCGAGTTTGAGTTCGTATCAGAAATGTCATTCCAGTACAAAATTACCTGTCAAATCTGCACTCAATATTGCTCTCAATCTTGAGATCGCTTTATAAATACGAGCCTTAGTCTCAAAAATTACATGTCAGAGGTTAAAAACTATGATGAACACTGATGTCAGAGGTTTACAACTATGATAAAACCTTATGACAGAGTTTTAAAACCGCCTAAATAGTTCACCTAATATGCCTCTATCATGGTTTGTGTAACTACCACTATCAAAGACAACGATCGGGCCTGCCACCTTAACGTGCCTTCCGAGGAGCGGATTTTTTTATTTTACATCAGGTGATGCAGCCTATAACGTCATAACCAAACTGAGAAAATTCCTACAAAATAATAAATTAACATATATCAACTTTATGATCCCCCCGTAGGAATCGAATACACGACCTGCGGATTGAGAGCTTAGTAGACATTCGGGAGCAGGACTACTAGACCACAGAGGCAGTTCACAACTCAGAATAACAAAATATTTGCGTGAGAATTAATATTTCTATGCGTGAAACAAATATAACGCAATATAAACCACAGTACTGCATACGCCGCTTTCACAGTTCGCCGCCGCGGACGTTTAAAGATGACGTCACATCGGCGACACCGCGAGCACCCGTAATTTCAGAAATTGAAAAAAGATGTATTAACTTCTCGCGGTCATATCTCTGGAAATACTGCATGTATCGAGCTGAAATAAAAACTAGGGTAATCTACATGATCTAAACACTAATATAAGGTATGTTATAACGTGATATTCGAACCTAGGAGTCTTGTCCATTGTATTTTAATTTTTATCTACACTCATGTCGTAAATCCTTCATTTACTTATCAGAAACGCTAAGCAAATGATATACCTTTCGATGCAGCCGTGACTAAGGAACCATACAAATTTCATTTCGTTATCGCAAACATAACAAAATGAAGTTTTTTTTTTTTTAATTTTTACGCAGATGCTTGCTATTTGAGCAAACTAGAAAAGAAGTATTTTTTCTTTAATTTAAATTTGTTGTATGAGTGTAGATAAACTATTGTATGAAACTGTACATAATTAGTATTTAACACTCGTGTATACTTTTATGAAACTCGCTGCGCTCGTTTCATAAACCACACTCGTGTTAAATATCCCTCATTATGCAACAGTTACATAAAAAGCTATTTATTCTACTACGGAAAGCAAACAATACAATACATTCATAACTAAATTTAGGTAAGAGTTCATTAAAACAAAGATAAGATAAGATAAGATAAATGTTTATTTGCTTGAATACATGTTGTTTGTTTACACAAAGATCTTAAAAACTATAACAGAGTTTCAATGTATTCGACCGAGTATATTCGGTGTGCAAAAGTATTATACTTGTTTTGTAATTGTTACAAAACAAAATAGTAGGTAGACAGGCAATTTTTTAAAGTATATAGCAAAAATATTTTTTATCAATAAATACCAATAAATCTTGGATAAAAATAATAATTAAAAAGTTACAAAAGTGAATTTTTGCGTTTTTTTTTAAGATAACTAATTAACGGCTTACTTTTCAGGAACAGTATAAAGACAATATTTGAGGTATATGGTAAGACCTTAAAAATAAAAAAATAAGAACTTCAATCGGATAAACAGTTTTTGAGATATAGTAGATATTATGAAAATCATCATTTTCTGTCTAAGATTGGCCGCCATTTTTATCAGATACTACTTAGAGATGAGAAATAAGGTTTTTTAACATTCTTATAAGCCTGTCTAACTACGGTATTAAGAAAAAAATATTCACTCCAAGTTTACTATTTTTTTCGAATATTCGCCATCTTTAATTGGCCGCCATTTTTGTTAGCTGCCACTCAGAGATGGCAGGCATAGTTCTTTTACATCCCTATAATTATGTCCAACTACTGTATAAAGGAAAATTGGTACCACCAAAATTTACCGTTTTGGAAAATTTGGGCGAGCATCCCACGGGTACAAATTATAAATAAGGACACATATAAAAGTAAATATGTATCACCATTACACTCAATAATACTGTTCTGAACCTATCTATCTATCATCAGCCACAACAGTCCACTGCTAAGCATGATAATTGTCTCTGTATTCACAGACATATCAATTACTATACATATTATGTTACACACAAAAAATAACAGTATACAAATAATAATCGAAAAAATACAACACAATAGAAGGAATTTCCATCTACTGACCGGTGAGAGAAAAAATTAAATATCGAATTAAATTAATCATCATCTTCCTAGCCTTTTTCCCGTATCTCTCGGGGTCGGCTACCTAATCTAGGGGATTGAACGAGGGTACTGGTTTTTATACAGAGCGACTGCCATCTGACCTCCGCAACCCAGAAGGGAAACCAGACCCAATCCTAGATTAGGTTACACACAACCTTTGAATTTCTTCGTAGGTGTGTGCAGGTTTCCTCACGATGTTTTCCTTCACCGTAAAAGCGCCGAAATAAACGTACATATGAAATTCGAAAACCGAAAAACACATTGGTACGTGGTGGGATTCGAACCACGACCTCCTGCACAGAAAGCCGCGGCCCGATCCACTACACCATCCGGGCTGATAATTAACCACTATTAACCAATATTGAAAATAAAATTAATTAACCACTTAATTAATAACATTCTGACTACCTCCCAGGTAGCTCAGTTGGCAGAGCGATGGAACGACAACCAGAGGTCGCAGGTTCAAACCCTGCCCACGGCGAAATTTTTGTTTCTTACTTCTCAAATTTATAAAATAAATTAAATCTAACTAACTAAGGCCCGTATTGATAATCAGCACTCAAGAGTGACGGCGAGTTTAAGTTCGTATCAGAAATGTCATTTCAGTACAAAACGACCTGTCAAATCCATACTTAATATTGCTCTCAATCTTGAGATCGATTTATAAATACGACCCTAAATAAATAAAAACATTCATACAAATGTAAGAAAAAGTGCCAATACAAATATTGTATTTCACAAATTTGCACTAACTATAATTAATTATGTACCATGCCGTGAGGAGGATACAAAAAATATAATTGTTAACTAAACCAATCAGATGAATTACTTCATAATTTTTGATTTATTAATTCTTGCAGTCCTTTTTCCTGAAAACAAAAAAGAGTTCTGTCAGTAAATAATATACAACGTGTAACAGAAAGGGTATATGCATCGAGAAATGTGTGAATCTACCCATGAAACTGAACAACTTTCCCTAAGGAACATAGGTCGAAAAACGAAAAAAAAATTGTGACCTTTCATCATACAAAATGCATCAGCTGATAGCGTATTTAGTATGGGCAGTCAATTTTTTTTTTTCGACCTATGTTCCTTAGGGAAAGTTGTTCAGTTTAATGGGTAGATTCACACATTTCACGATGCATATACCCTTTATGTTACACATTGTATATAACCATAAAAATGCTGAGGTTCCTACTTACTTCTCCAAGCAAGGAATGGCCCAGAACTTCTGTCCTCTTCCGTAGTTCTCCCCATCCTGAATGGTCTGTGGCATCTCTTTGCCGGTGGACTCGGGCAGCATCAGGCACAGACACCCACCGAAGATGCCGAGAGCGCCCAGGATCAGAAGTGGGATGTAAGTCTCTATCACCGCCTGGAAGTAGATAATAGGTTTAGCAAAGTGTTTAGGGTTTAGGATCTATTTTGGTGTAAAATGGCTTAATAATGACGTTATAATGTCAATAATAATGAAGAAGAAGAAGAAGGAAAAAATCCAAAACTACATTTTTTTGGTTAGATCACAAAAAAAGTATACTTTTAGTTTAGGTTCCCTTGCAATTGGCTACTTTCCAACTAGTCAAATCAGCAACTTTTTATGAAATGTCAAAAACGCTTTTTTGTACGAAAATAGTAAATTATGACGTCACATTTTAGTAAATATTGACTAATCAAATCAATCAATCTAAACTTATAAAATCGTTTGTCCTTACTGACTGACTGACTGACTGACTGACTGACTGACTGACTGACTGACTGATTCATCAACGCAGAGCCTAAACTACTAAAGCTAGAATCGTTAAACTTAGAGAGCAAGTTCCTCTTATAACGTAACCTCCCACTAAGAAAGGATTTGCGGATTTTCCCTCCCTAAACGGGTAAAAAGGGGGGTTGAAGTTTGTATGAAAGTCCGTCAATTTTGAAGGTAGGATCTTCAAATTTGGTATTTAGGCTAATGATTAAAAAATAATTTATACGTGTTTCAGCATTTTTGTATTTTTCACCCCTAAGAGGGTTAAATAGGGGATGGAAGTTTGTATGGAAATTCTGTCAATTTTGAAGGCAGGATCTTCCAATTTTGT
This sequence comes from Scrobipalpa atriplicella, assembly GCA_029255725.1. Taxonomy (NCBI): domain Eukaryota; kingdom Metazoa; phylum Arthropoda; class Insecta; order Lepidoptera; family Gelechiidae; genus Scrobipalpa; species Scrobipalpa atriplicella. Next base: position 12,933 of record JARACY010004454.1, on the reverse strand, counting down.
TTTTGGGCTAAGGATTAAAAAATAATGAACACGTGTTTCAGCGTTTTTGTATTTTCCACCCCTAAGGGGGTTAAATAGGGGATGGAAGTTTGTATTGAAATTCCGTCAATTTTAAAGGTAGGAACAGCGCGGGAACTCAATCCCACGGGAAAACTCTTAGCTGCGGGTGAAACCGCGGGGCGGAAAGCTAGTAACTTATATACTTTTAATTCGATTGTTAAAATCGAAATGTGCATTTTTTTTTAAATGATGAATGAAATCCACAATATTTTTAGCCATCAGTTTTAAGTATAAACGTTTTGAATTTTTTAAGCTACCCAGTCAAGTACCCAATTAATCAAACAAACGTTCGTTATCTTTTGATTGCGAAGACTTAGAAGTACGATTCTTTTACAGCTTCAAGGGACCCTAGACTTGAGTATTCAGTATAAATTTCAACTTGATACATTCACGAATTCCTGAGAAAAAGGGTCTTGACAGACGGACGGACAGACAGACGGACAACCGAGTGATCCTATAAGGGTTCCTTTTTTCCTTTTGAGGTACGGAACCCTAAAAAGGGCAGTATGTAACAATCGACTTACCAAGTACACAATGTAAGGAACCAGGATAGTCGCCACATATCCCGAGATATGGATGAAAGCCAGACCCTGTCCCCTGACGACTGTTGGCAGAAGCTCAGCCGCGTATTGCATGCCGATGTTGAAAGAGAGATTCACTGCGAATCGGCCGACTATAGCTAGTGATGCTGAAGGGATGCCTGGAAAAAAACCATCATGTTTTTATACAAAATAGATTCAATCATTATTGTCAGACTTCTGGGAGTGATAGAAAAACATAGAAAGTGCCAGCTGCATATCCTCCCGGGCACGCTGTAAAAACCAGGGTACAATGGATTCGAGGGTTTCAGTGTATTGCAATTTAGGCGATCTGACAACGCATCACTATCTCTAAACCCTCAAAACTTGTAAGACTTGGCAGAAAGACCTTTGTTTACGTCGTTTTTGCTCTGCCTACCCCATTAGGGATCAATGATTAATTAAGTGATTTTATGTATTTATTATAGTCAAACCTTATATACCTTATGGGCAGACGGTTAAGGGTATTTGACAAATCACTCCTATCGAAACCCTCGGATTGTTCTACTCGTTTCCATAGTTAACTAAGGAAGATAATGAGCTTATTATTATCGCTCTCAGCCCATTATGGATGCATAATAGAAAAATGGAAGTGGTTCTTCCTTCATGTGAGGCTCCTTACTAATTTTATTGACATTGCGTAAAATGATTTCTAGCTAAAGTACTGCGTTTACGCTTGCCGACAAAAATGTTATATTGATCTTGGAGATATTTTTCGTCCGATGAAGTATTGAAAACACAATTAAAACAGTTTTAACATGTTAAAAAAAAATCAGAAAGTCAGGTCTTGAATAAGGCAACCGAGCTACTACGTATTTTTTTTCTTAAAACATAAAGCATACTAACCTTGATCCTTTGTAGTAATATTTTTTTCATTTTGATGTAATTTTGATTCATAATTTAGCTAATTTGACATTTTGTCGCTTACGTTTTTAATTCCGAGGGAGTTCAAATCTACTCTCCTTGTTCAGCACGTTGTTGTGCCGCGTTTGTGTGAGTGAGAGGCAATTACCTTTTTCGGCCAGCCGCGAAATATGGTAAGGCCCCTTAATTCCCTACTTACCAACGGGAACTGTAGTGGCCAGCAAACTGAAGATTCCACTGATGACCATAGAACTGCAGGCGAGCCAACGACGACCAACACTGAAATGAATAGAAAATATTACAAACAAGCAAAAAATAAAGATTCTTCTTTTGACGCATTTGCCAGTTCAATGCCTAATAATAAGTGGTATCAGAATTTCTAAGCATTTGGCCCTAAGTACTTGCTGTCTATAATAGTGATCATTTTAACTGCTCCGTGGTCTAGTCGTGGGGGGGAACACAAAGTTGATAATATTGGTTAATCACTCAATACTCAATACTCAATACTTTGTGAGAAGAAGAGAGTGTTTCTTACATGCTGGACTGGGAGTGATAGAAAAACATAGAATTTGCCAGCTGCATCTTCTCCCGGGCATGCTGTAAAAACCAGCTAAGGGATTCGAGGGTTTTAATGTATTGCAATGTAGGCGATGGGCTGACAACCTGTCACTATAGCAATACACATGACCATCTGAAATAACCCTCAAAACTTGTCAGACGTGGCGGAACGACCTTTCGGTCGTTTTCGCTCTGCCTACCCCATTAGGGATAAAGGCGTGATTTATGTATGTATGTATGTATGTACTTTGTGAGATTTTCCCCAGTTTCGTTAGGAGATTGCATGCTCAATCACCGAAAAGAAAAATGACTCTGTGCTTCGGAGGGCACGTTAAACCGTCGGTCCAGATCGCTGACTTTGATGGTGGTCTTTGAGGTTTAAAAAATTTGACACCAGGGTTCATCGGGTCGATCGACTCGAAGCCCTCACGACAAGAGACTTGATAAAAGAGGAAGTGACGTCATAGAAACTAAGAAAAGTGCTCACCAGTCCAAAATTATAATTAGTAGCACATCAGCCGGGAACTCCGTGACAGTAGCGACGGTAAACGTGAGGAATATATCCAGCCCCAAGGAGCCAACATTTCTCACGTGACCATCGAACACCATTGCGATGCAGATCCAGATTATTATGAGCAGGATGCTGTGTTTGCGCAGACGAGGGGTCTTGAACAGATCCAGGACGGAGTACTTCTTGCATTCAGCGTCCGCTTTCGCTATTTCTACAGCTGTGTCCTGTTGAAAGCAGATTGATTCTTTCTAGAGTTGTTAATTTTATTACGCATTGAGGAGGAAAATGTCAGCTGATAAACTTCATCTACTGCAGAAAATAGTATGTCCTCCAAAGGATTTCTGCAATGATTGGCCCAGCGCTTCTTGCAAACTCTTAGGTGAGAAAAAAAATCCTTTTATTCCTACGAGGGGGGATAGGTGGGGTATTATCATGTTCCATCACTACCTTGGCTGAGACAAAGTGAATATGATCACCAGAAGCGTAAATTAGCTTACAAATAGAAAGTCATGCGTGTGATCTCTATACAAATACATAAGAATCTTCTCCTGTTAATAACTATCCCAACATATTCAAAACTAAAAGTCATATTTACAAATCTTACCTTGAACTCCTTGATGATCTCGTCAGGAATGTTCTTCCTGTTGATCCTCTCGACCCTCTTCAGAATCTTCATGGCTTCGTCTATTCTGCCTTGAGAGATCAACCATCTAGAAAGAAGAAGAATATCTCCATTAGCATACTTACTACATCAAATAATAAAGTCACATTCACATCCATAGAGATAGAGAATGATCAGCTTCTTCTGGATATGGGCGTCATCTACTTGGAAGGTATTATATCTACTTGAGGCCCATGCCTCATCTACTTGGAAGGTATTATATCTACTTGAGGCCCATGCCTCATCTACTTGGAAGGTATTATATCTACTTGAGGCCCATGCCTCATCTACTTGGAAGGTATTATATCTACTTGAGGCCCATGCCTCATCTACTTGGAAGGTATTATATCTACTTGAGGCCCATGCCTCATCTACTTGGAAGGTATTTACCATACTCATCAGCTTGGCAGGCAAGACGGCGGAGTGCCATGCAGGAAGGCTGCTGCCCCTAGACTTCTTGATTGGGCAATATTATTGTTTCATTGGCATAGACGAGAGGAATACTGGTAGCCACAGAGCTGTACACTCCAGTTAGCAAACCGTGCCATATCAGGGCAGCATACCATGCTACAGTGAATAACAGTAGAAGATCTCCTACCTGGCACTTACCGGCAGCAAGCAAGGAGTCAAAATGGCGAAGACTAGAGGAACACTGGTAGTCAAGGTGTAAAGACTCCAGTCAACGCAAGCCAAGGGCTATCAGGGTACAGATAATACAGAATAGGATAGAAGAGAAGTTTTTACCTAGCGCTTTCTGGCAGCAAGCAAGGAGTCAAAATGGCGAAGACCAGAGGCACACTGGTAGTCAAGGTGTAAAGACTCCAGTCAACGCAAGCCAAGGGCTATCAGGGTACAGATAATACAGAATAGGATAGAAGAGAAGTTTTTACCTCGCGCTTTCTGGTAGCAAGCAAGGAGTCAAAATGGCGAAGACCAGAGGAACACTGGTAGCCAGGGTGTAAAGCCTCCAGTCAGCACAAGCCAAGGCTATCCAGGGCAGCATGCAAGCGACGAATGTGAAGTACACCGCGATGGACATGTTCGCTACGAAGGTACGCCATTTCGGACCCACGTATTCCACCGCTGAAAGGAAACATACATTATAGTCACGCCTGAATAAAACGGAGTAGGCAGAGCATAAATGTCCTCATAAAAAGGCATTTTCGCCAGGTCTGACAAGTTTCGAGGGTCATTTTAAAAAGAACTAACGATGTATTGATATGGTGATAGGTTGTGAACCCTTCGACAAATTACAATACCCACAACCCACACCTGCTGCGGTTCGATTGTCCATGGCCCAGACCACTACTAGACCACTAAGCCACTAGATCACATAGAAAACTTACCAACAATATACATGATGATGAAGCAGTTGTCATACGCCAGGCCCACGAGGAATCGGCACACGCAAAATGACCAGAAACTGTTGCTGAAGGCGGTACCCACACCAGCAAGGAAGCCCGCCATGTTTGATCCTGGAGGAAGATAAATTATTAATGCCTTGATTGCCCTGGTATTCTGTAATATGTATGGTCGTAACGAACAAAATTTTCCCCAGCAACATAGATGTCAGGGTCTCATTCTCGCCACGCATGATTTTTGAGAGCCCTTTCTGACTGGGCTTGGCACTCCATCTACTGTTTTTTAAACAGTATCCCAGAACAAGCAGCAAGAGAACAGAAGCAGCTGTTACATTCTATGTTTTTTATCGCTTCCAGTCCAGCACAGCAGTATAATATAGATCCTTACCTACTAAAGCCGGTATCCTGCCATACTTGTCAGCAACATATCCAAAGATGAAACCACCAACAATAGCACCGCAGAAGAACACGGCCTGAGCTGTGGACGCATAGCTGTCTTTCTCGCACACCCAGTCCAGCTGCAATGAGAGAAAGAGATGTTTAATTGTTTAATCTTCTTCTTATAGAGTGGGTTTCCAAGTTGTACGATCCGATGTACCTACCCTGGTAGTTACCGGAGATTTCAAACTGCGTAACTTGAATCCGGACCTGTAATGATCAGCAGAGTCCGCTCCAACTGCTTTTCAAGTTTATGACAGAAAATTACAGGGCATTTTAGTTATAAATAGCTTGGTCAGGTTTTAGAAAGACCTACTACTTATAGAGATTATGTTTCCGCCGAATTGGAGTCATTATCTGCAGGGTTCCATCACTTGATCTCTCTATTTTCACACTTACTTGTGTGGCAATAGTCTCGTACGGTACATCAGGCCGAATCGGAGTCATTATCTGCAGGGTTCCATCACTTGATCTCTCTATTTTCACACTTACTTGTGTGGCAATGGTCTCGTACGGTACATCAGGCCGAATCGGAGTCATTATCTGCAGGGTTCCATCACTTGATCTCTCTATTTTCACACTTACTTGTGTGGCAATGGTCTCGTACGGTACATCAGTGAAGTTGTACTCCCAGGTTCCTCCGCACTTCTTCACCGGCCATTTTGTGTCGGGCTCGCGGACGCCATTTTGTAAAACTTCCGTCCAGTTGACGTCATAAACCATGCACCTGTCGAAGCCATGGTCAGCCGCCGCCGTTGGGATCGATAGGAATCGACTGGAAAGGTAAGAAAAATAAAATAAATTCAAATTAGATGATTGACTCATATCATGGATTCATTGCATCAAATTTAAGATATGCAATAATTTTTTGGGGTAACTCTTGCGAGAAAGAAACTGTATTCAGGGCCCAAAAACGATGCATTCGTTCCATCTGTAACCTAAAAGTGACAGATAGTTGTAAGCCACATTTTATTGCATTAAGAATTCTAACCATGCCCTCACTTTATATTTTTGAAGTAGCAATTTTTGAAAAAAATAATCCGAATCTGTTCGTAAAAGCGTCAGAAGTCCATAGTTTAAACTTAAGGTACAGAGAAAATCTGGTTCTTCTTGAAACAAACACAGCGTTATTACATGATAGTGTATTTGCTTTGGCACCAAAGATATTTAATAAGCTTCCCAAACATATAAAGAATCTAAACATCATACAATTTAAAAAACAGTTATTTTTATTTTTAGTCAAAAAAGCTTATTATAATTTAACAGAATATATGTCGGATAATATTACTTGATCTCATGTACCAGTTCCTAAATATTAGTATTTTTTTTTTTTTTAAATAATATATTCTATGCATGCATATTGTATACCTAGCTTTAAATTAAGCACCCTTAGTTTCTAAGATTTAAACATTTGTACGCTATCATACGATGGCAAGTTATGGAGCACCTGTATGCCTAAACATTCTAACTGTTATTTTTATATTGTACCCATAACTACAAATAAAGTTCTGATTCTGATTCTGATTCTGACTTCCACGCTGGACGGGGGGCGATAAAAAGTATAGAATGTACCAGCTGCTTCTCCTCCCAGAAATGCTGTAAAAACCAGCAAAGGGAATAGCGATGGGCTGTCATTACATCACTCATTCATTTCTGTAACCAACACAAAACTTGTTAGTGGTGTTATTTAGTTTGTTGTAGCTCTGCCTACTTCATTAGGGATAAGCGTGATTGTATGTTAATTAGAGACATGACGTAAACCTAGATTAGATTCCTAATAACAATAAAAAAGATCTAAGGCTCATTTTTATAAATCGATCTCTAGTATGGATTTGACAGGTCGTTTTGTACTGAAATGACATTTCTGATACGAACTTAAACTCGCTGTCAGTCTCAAGTGCTGATCATAAATACGGGCCTAAGGGTGTTCAGCAAAGAGTCAGTAAAGTAATTAGCCAATGATGACTGCAGTATTCGTATGGCTAACTCTTATTAAAGAGTTTATGATCATCAAGTCTTCAAAGTAGCCGACAACAGCTTTATTAATCAGAGTCGTTCGTCATCTCGCACGGCAATTAACTCGCACGGATTTTAATTACCGTGCGAGTTGACGAAAACCAATTTTATTAATTTTACTGTTCGTCATCTCGCACGGTTATAAAAATCTGAGCTACTTTTTTACAGTTAGATGCAAAAATCTTATTTAAAATCATAATATTTTCTTAATAATATTTAGTTTAAAAGGTTTTGCATCTTACTGTACTTTGTATGACCGTGCGAGTTGGCGAATGGTAAAATAAATAAATAATGTGTCGTCATCTCGCACGGTATGTTAACTTCCGTGCGAGTTTAATGCCGTGCGAGTTGACGAACGACTTATTAATCAGACGCTCCGCCTAGTCAACATATAGGGAGTGAAATAAACTAGCTGACCAAAGTATACATACCCACGCAATACTACATCCAAATATGAAAAAAAAGAGCGTGTGTGCCGACCGAGCACAAGTGTTCTTTGACATTTCTGACATCATCGTAACGAGACGCGACCTTAAAATTTTATTCTCAAAGCGCCTAAAGAAGTTACACTTCAAAAATTGCCTTCCTATACAAAAGGTGTCAGGTCAGTCGCAGGGATTCGAGTAATTTTGTATGGAAGAGCCAATAGAGTATTATTGGTATAGTTACAGGTTGTCAGACAATTACATAAAATGCAATACACTGATATTCTCGAATCCCTTAGCTGGTTATTACAGAATATCCGCTAGAAGAAGCAGCTGGCATTCCCAGTCCAGCATGTAAATTCTATCTGCGGGCACCTGTAAATGGATATATTTTTATGTAGTAGCTATTTTATGTTTTAGCTGTAGGTGTTTGTACTGAAGTCTATCTAACCTAAAGCATAGTTAAAACCTACTACAGTTCTATTATATTTAATTCATGTATCTATTAATAAATCTCCTAACATGGCCAATGATATCGTCTAGTACCCTATTACGTTGTGAATGTTAGTAACCCATATTCTTTTAAGTGAAAAGACAAATACAAATGAATCCTTGATACTATAACGTCTTAAAAAGTTTTATCAATTATGTTATATTAGTAAAATAATATCACAATAAAAATTTCCTGTTACAACAATTCCTGTTACAACACTGCGTTATCAAGATACTTGCTATATGAAATATCACTGGGTGTCCAATACTAATGAGAGATTATTACATATTTTTTTATAGTAACATTACTCAGCAAGATCACAGTTCGTCTTTTCATTCAAAATAAATGTTATAAAATTGATTGGATGTCTTTAATTCAAAAGTGCTATTTATTGGTTTGTACATACTATGAACAATAGTTGTTTAAATCAAGCAAAACATACAAGCTAAACTATAACAGTTTTAATAGTCGGATCATGTCAGTTATAGAACAAACATATTTGCTTTTGCTTTAAAATGGCCACCCCTCCTTCCGTGGCGAGGAGTTATTTTGTTTTGTGGACCCTCCTCTGATTTGCAAATACTAAGAAAGGTTATTTTATCATATTTGTCCTCTCTTATAAAATGAAATGTGAATAAGTTTTAAAAGTATTTTCCTACGGCAAATCACATTTGTCGGGGTCGGCTTTTCCTGACTGGGCCCCCGTCCAGCAACCTTCTTTTCACCTGGCTTCTATCATTTACATTTACATTCTAAGAGCCTGTGTAATTTCCAAACAACACATTGCAAAACCAAAGCTACAAGTGGGCTTTTATAAACAAATACATAAATACGTGACAATAGAGATGAATAGCAAGCTGTCCCTTAGCTTGATAGATTTATGTTTGTTCTCAAAAATGCTAAGGCTCTGTTCAAACCATGATTCTATTGATAAGCCAAAGGTGGTGAAAAGGTAAACTTTTTATTGAATTTACATTTATAATCTACTGAATTTACATGGAACTTCAAGCTTTAAGGTCTTCCTTTAGTCTGTCTGTCAACCTTCCTACACTATGGAGTAAGTATCTTATCTCTCAAGATAATAATGCATTCTACATTATATGATAGTCTTTTCATCTTAAAGACTCAGCTTGTTCTTAAGCTGTAGCAAAATTCTTATGCTTTTTAAACTCCATTAATTAAAATTGAATCATTACATATTAAATTCTGTTAATTAGGTAAGTTAAATTTACTTTACAACTTCTATCATATTTTGTATTAAAATTGTGTTTCTTAGAGAATTAATATATTCAAACCAATAACAATAGATAAAATCTAGATTTTAGTCTTAAATCAAGATAAACCAATAGTGAATCAGCAAACATGTTTTCATAAATAATGCTTTCTCTTTTACATTTATTTTAAACTGACTGAATCTTGCAGCATAAAGTCTACCTGAATTTTGTATTATTTTATGAGTTAAATTGTTAATTAAGTACTTCCAAGTAGATGAGGGCATGGGCCTCAAGTAGATATAATACCTTCCAAGTAGATGCAGGCCTCTGAATTATATTCTTTATGAATCTTGTTCACAAAATAGTACTCTTATCTTTACAGTAAAGAAGTAACTATTGGAATGACTTCACTCCTTGTTAAACAAGATTATCAAAGAACCAATATTTGGTGATCTGTCTAAGAATTTCCAAAATATTTCATCTTATAAAATTAATTATTTTATCAATCAAATAGTTCTAAAATTTGAAGTTAGATCCTAAGATCCTAAACCTATTACAAAACCTATTAGAAAATCACTTACGATTGATACTAACAACCTCCCTAACAAAATATTCGATCTAATTATTTCCTATTTCCTTCTATCTTGTCTAATTCCTAACAGCTACTGTGATGATTCAATTTAATTATGGAGTTTAAAAAGCATAAGAATTTTGCTACAGCTTAAGAACAAGCTGAGTCTTTAAGATGAAAAGACTATCATATAATGTAGAATGCATTATTATCTTGAGAGATAAGATACTTACTCCATAGTGTAGGAAGGTTGACAGACAGACTAAAGGAAGACCTTAAAGCTTGAAGTTCCATGTAAATTCAGTAGATTATAAATGTAAATTCAATAAAAAGTTTACCTTTTCACCACCTTTGGCTTATCAATAGAATCATGGTTTGAACAGAGCCTTAGCATTTTTGAGAACAAACATAAATCTATCAAGCTAAGGGACAGCTTGCTATTCATCTCTATTGTCACGTATTTATGTATTTGTTTATAAAAGCCCACTTGTAGCTTTGGTTTTGCAATGTGTTGTTTGGAAATTACACAGGCTCTTAGAATGTAAATGTAAATGATAGAAGCCAGGTGAAAAGAAGGTTGCTGGACGGGGGCCCAGTCAGGAAAAGCCGACCCCGACAAATGTGATTTGCCGTAGGAAAATACTTTTAAAACTTATTCACATTTCATTTTATAAGAGAGGACAAATATGATAAAATAACCTTTCTTAGTATTTGCAAATCAGAGGAGGGTCCACAAAACAAAATAACTCCTCGCCACGGAAGGAGGGGTGGCCATTTTAAAGCAAAAGCAAATATGTTTGTTCTATAACTGACATGATCCGACTATTAAAACTGTTATAGTTTAGCTTGTATGTTTTGCTTGATTTAAACAACTATTGTTCATAGTATGTACAAACCAATAAATAGCACTTTTGAATTAAGACATCCAATCAATTTTATAACATTTATTTTGAATGAAAAGACGAACTGTGATCTTGCTGAGTAATGTTACTATAAAAAAATATGTAATAATCTCTCATTAGTATTGGACACCCAGTGATATTTCATATAGCAAGTATCTTGATAACGCAGTGTTGTAACAGGAATTGTTGTAACAGGAAATTTTTATTGTGATATTATTTTACTAATATAACATAATTGATAAAACTTTTTAAGACGTTATAGTATCAAGGATTCATTTGTATTTGTCTTTTCACTTAAAAGAATATGGGTTACTAACATTCACACGTAATAGGGTACTAGACGATATCATTGGCCATGTTAGGAGATTTATTAATAGATACATGAATTAAATATAATAGAACTGTAGTAGGTTTTAACTATGCTTTAGGTTAGATAGACTTCAGTACAAACACCTACAGCTAAAACATAAAATAGCTACTACATAAAAATATATCCATTTACAGGTGCCCGCAGATAGAATTTACATGCTGGACTGGGAATGCCAGCTGCTTCTTCTAGCGGATATTCTGTAATAACCAGCTAAGGGATTCGAGAATATCAGTGTATTGCATTTTATGTAATTGTCTGACAACCTGTAACTATACCAATAATACTCTATTGCTCTTCCATACAAAATTACTCGAATCCCTGCGACTGACCTGACACCTTTTGTATAGGAAGGCAATTTTTGAAGTGTAACTTCTTTAGGCGCTTTGAGAATAAAATTTTAAGGTCGCGTCTCGTTACGATGATGTCAGAAATGTCAAAGAACACTTGTGCTCGGTCGGCACACACGCTCTTTTTTTCATATTTGGATGTAGTATTGCGTGGTATGTATACTTTGGTCAGCTAGTTTATTTCACTCCCTATATGTTGACTAGGCGGAGCGTCTGATTAATAAGTCGTTCGTCAACTCGCACGGCATTAAACTCGCACGGAAGTTAACATACCGTGCGAGATGACGACACATTATTTATTTATTTTACCATTCGCCAACTCGCACGGTCATACAAAGTACAGTAAGATGCAAAACCTTTTAAACTAATATTATTAAGAAAATATTATGATTTTAAATAAGATTTTTGCATCTAACTGTAAAAAAGTAGCTCAGATTTTTATAACCGTGCGAGATGACGAACAGTAAAATTAATAAAATTGGTTTTCGTCAACTCGCACGGTAATTAAAATCCGTGCGAGTTAATTGCCGTGCGAGATGACGAACGACTCTGATTAATAAAGCTGTTGTCGGCTACTTTGAAGACTTGATGATCATAAACTCTTTAATAAGAGTTAGCCATACGAATACTGCAGTCATCATTGGCTAATTACTTTACTGACTCTTTGCTGAACACCCTTAGGCCCGTATTTATGATCAGCACTTGAGACTGACAGCGAGTTAAGTTCGTATCAGAAATGTCATTTCAGTACAAAACGACCTGTCAAATCCATACTAGAGATCGATTTATAAAAATGAGCCTTAGATCTTTTTTATTGTTATTAGGAATCTAATCTAGGTTTACGTCATGTCTCTAATTAACATACAATCACGCTTATCCCTAATGAAGTAGGCAGAGCTACAACAAACTAAATAACACCACTAACAAGTTTTGTGTTGGTTACAGAAATGAATGAGTGATGTAATGACAGCCCATCGCTATTCCCTTTGCTGGTTTTTACAGCATTTCTGGGAGGAGAAGCAGCTGGTACATTCTATACTTTTTATCGCCCCCGTCCAGCGTGGAAGTCAGAATCAGAATCAGAATCAGAACTTTATTTGTAGTTATGGGTACAATATAAAAATAACAGTTAGAATGTTTAGGCATACAGGTGCTCCATAACTTGCCATCGTATGATAGCGTACAAATGTTTAAATCTTAGAAACTAAGGGTGCTTAATTTAAAGCTAGGTATACAATATGCATGCATAGAATATATTATTTAAAAAAAAAAAAAATACTAATATTTAGGAACTGGTACATGAGATCAAGTAATATTATCCGACATATATTCTGTTAAATTATAATAAGCTTTTTGACTAAAAATAAAAATAACTGTTTTTTAAATTGTATGATGTTTAGATTCTTTATATGTTTGGGAAGCTTATTAAATATCTTTGGTGCCAAAGCAAATACACTATCATGTATAACGCTGTGTTTGTTTCAAGAAGAACCAGATTTTCTCTGTACCTTAAGTTTAAACTATGGACTTCTGACGCTTTTACGAACAGATTCGGATTATTTTT
>JARACY010004453.1:0-26865 GCA_029255725.1 Scrobipalpa atriplicella | reverse complement strand
TAGGTAGCGTGATTCAATTTTTTAAGCCAAACTCGGACCAAAACTTTCTATGTCTATGGTAATTGAACAACCTTTACACGCAAATCAAAAGAATTTCTCTCTACATTTCAACAAAATAATTAGTGATCCAGGGGGATTTAATTGTTATACTTGAATAAACAAACCCGTATAACAATACAAGCAAACTTTAGGCACATTTTTTACTTTTTTCAACAATAAGTACTGCAGCAATTTGTCCAAAAAACCCTGCACAGACAAAAATCCAGTTTGAAATATTCAGAGGGCCCTACTTGATTACGACGTACACACAAACGGACAGAACAATGTTAGATTTAGACCAGGGGCCGTCTCTAGGGCCCGTGGACGCTAAACGCCTGTTAGCACGCAGTCGGGCCCCCACGTATTTTTGGACGAGGACGGACTGAGGGAGATCTTAATATTTTTCTTAGATAATGCTCCGTTACATAATCATGAAGATGAAATAACTAAGTATCATAACGTCCTATTCCTCGACGTAGAGGTCTCTGCGTTAGGACAGTTATTTCCTAATTCCCAATTCTAATTTGTTTTACCAACCATTTATCTACATTTAAATAAATCATTTCTATCAATAGGTTTCTGGAATGAATTTAGTATACTTAAATCATAAATATTTAAAACTATTAAAATACAAACGAGAAAACACCTGTTTCAATAGGTATATACCTACGATTGTGTACCTACGTGCGTAAATACAATGGAAATAATCAAGGAAGTATTTCTTGCGCTTTTATAATCTGATGTTTATTTCAACCGGTTCCATGGTGTAATGGTTAGCACTCTGGACTTTGAATCCAGCGATCCGAGTTCAAATCTCGGTGGAACCTGACTTTTTGAGTAACTTAGAAAATCCTACCTTCCCAAACAGAGAATAAGGTTTGTATAGTTTATTTTTGTAGAATTAAGTTCTGTAACTCTACGATATTTTATTGTTTTTTGAACCCAAGTCCGGCCCTGTGCTGGTCAAAATCGCCACTCATTTATTATTAAAGAAGATCCACGTGCGTCTCCAACGCAATCAGTATTGTGAATAATAGATGCGCAAGCTCCCTCGCCCGCGATGATTGCGCCCCGCGAGATTGCTTGAAGATTTTCTCAGTACGGCCCTGGTGGATTTATACTGTCATTATAGTTACAACCAGTTTATTTTGTTAACAATTTTGATTACGTTCAGGAATAATATTTCTTCGAATATTTTATTCAAGTGCTAAACTTGACTATAAAATAAGTTATGGTGGCAGACGCCGAATAACTCGGATGGAATTAAATCTTGGCAAAATATGTCTAGTATAAATAGAACAGATTTATCAGTTGTCAAATAAGTTGTACAGAGAGTAATTTGAATGTAAAGATTTTTTTTTTCAATTTAGTCTAATTTGTTAAAAGAAACTTTGACCCCACTTGGTCAGATGACAAGATAGTGGCTGTAAAAATTAGAATCAAACAAAGTGTTAGCCAAATTTTATCAGCAGCAGTAAAGTACGTAATATGGCGATATAAATTTTATTCAAATATCTTCTACAAAAATAAACTATACAAACCTTATTCTCTGTTTGGGAAGGTAGGATTTTCTAAGTTACTCAAAAAGTCAGGTTCCACCGAGATTTGAACTCGGATCGCTGGATTCAAAGTCCAGAGTGCTAACCATTACACCATGGAACCGGTTGAAATAAACATCAGATTATAAAAGCGCAAGAAATACTTCCTTGATTATTTCCATTGTATTTACGCACGTAGGTACACAATCGTAGGTATATACCTATTGAAACAGGTGTTTTCTCGTTTGTATTTTAATAGTTTTAAATATTTATGATTTAAGTATACTAAATTCATTCCAGAAACCTATTGATAGAAATGATTTATTTAAATGTAGATAAATGGTTGGTAAAACAAATTAGAATTGGGAATTAGGAAATAACTGTCCTAACGCAGAGACCTCTACGTCGAGGAATAGGACGTTATGATACTTAGTTATTTCATCTTCATGATTATGTAACGGAGCATTATCTAAGAAAAATATTAAGATCTCCCTCAGTCCGTCCTCGTCCAAAAATACGTGGGGGCCCGACTGCGTGCTAACAGGCGTTTAGCGTCCACGGGCCCTAGAGACGGCCCCTGGTCTAAATCTAACATTGTTCTGTCCGTTTGTGTGTACGTCGTAATCAAGTAGGGCCCTCTGAATATTTCAAACTGGATTTTTGTCTGTGCAGGGTTTTTTGGACAAATTGCTGCAGTACTTATTGTTGAAAAAAGTAAAAAATGTGCCTAAAGTTTGCTTGTATTGTTATACGGGTTTGTTTATTCAAGTATAACAATTAAATCCCCTGGATCACTAATTATTTTGTTGAAATGTAGAGAGAAATTCTTTTGATTTGCGTGTAAAGGTTGTTCAATTACCATAGACATAGAAAGTTTTGGTCCGAGTTTGGCTTAAAAAATTGAATCACGCTACCTAATCTGAAACCCTGTAAATTTAGGTAGTAATAGGTATTAAATCATCGACATACGTGACATCAACAGAAAAATAAGGACGTAGTAACTGAATTTTTAACCAACTTAATACGACTAATCTGAAAATGACCATAGCCTGTGCTAAGGCAAACAAGCAATTAAATAAGCGATCCTGTAATCTGCTTGATGATTGATTTCCAGTAGTTTCCCTCGAATAGCTATTAGGTTAATGATCAATCGATCATAGCATTGCAAACAATACTCATAGTGAACAAATGTTGATCCAATCAGGTACAATATGTATCAGTTTAATTGCTTTATTCGGAACTAACTTTCCGCCCCTTTCCACCTGTGATGTGAATGAGATAATCTAGTAAATTCTTCGAAGAGGCGATGGAAATAATTTTTTAAAGATTAAGTGGCAGGAGGCTTCAAGGAAGTAAACTGTAGAATGCTGAAGCGAAGCAGGTCCAAGCAAGACTAGACTACGGCTTAGAAAGGGGGGAAATTGTTGAAGAAAATCTTTGGAGCCCATTGTAGTGTAGGTACCAGCGGGAACCATATTATGACAACATTTCGTCTCTCGTTTCAAGGTGAATACAACGAATATACTATTACAAAAGGTATGTACCTATGATATGATAACTATGAAATTAATGCAAATTTTAAATGTAGGTATACTAAATACCTACTAGACGCATTCCACTCTAGCGGGGGCGCTAAAAGTGATTTCAGAATATAATGTATAACTTTTTTTGCTTACTTTTTATTAACTGAGACTAAGTTCAGAATATTATAGTTGCAGACGAAAATTAGGTAAATTAATAGAAACACAAAACATGAGAATATTTCATTCTTTAGTATAATAAAATTGTCACGACATACCCTTTGTAATTCTAACACCGTAGTCATCTGAATCTTCAGGTAAGACTTCTGAGTCGGATTCGGATTCGGCTTTTTCTACTGATTTTTCCTTTTTGGCGTGTTCTTCAGATGCTTCTTCTTGCGATCCAGAAGTAAAAGATTCCGCTCTTTGTTCCTTGTGCCGTTTTTGACTTATAAAACTATCGTCCTCTTTATCATCCTCTTTATCATCTTCTTCTTCACGTTTGATGGTAGGGTCGGATTCCATAGCAGCGCTGACCTCAGCCTCAGCCTCATGTTGTGGTAGCTCTGGTGCAAGAATTTTACTCTCGATGTTTTCTTTCCTAGCTAGATCACCCATATTGTACTTTTCTTCAGACTGCAGATTCTTATTATCTGTTTTCTCATCATTATCGCTTTCATTGTAACTTGTAATATTAGGAGTAGTACTGTTTGAAGTTTGTGGGGTTAATGTTGGTATCTTTGTTGTCATTGGTACTGGTAGCCCATTTATAGCTACGGATACATTTTGCTGAAACGGTGATAACTCTTCTGTTATGAAAGAAATGTTGGATCTATCGATAATTTCAACTGTAGCTGTTGCTACATATTGACCAATATTGCATGCATGTTCTCCACGTATTAATCGAATGTAGCCAGCTTCTCCCCACATCACGCCCCAAGAATTCTTTATAATCCAGAAGGGTATAGAATCCGCTGAAAGTAAAATCTAGTCCATAAAAATCGACATCTAACAACGTTTCAAAGTAATAAGTGTAAAGTAGTGGACAATGGATTAATTTTTGTGTTGGTATATTTCAACATTTTACCTGTTACTCCATACCCGACCAGTAGTACTGCATGGTTCGGCTTTTTATCACAGTCTGTTGGCCATAATACGCCTTTATAATAGTGTTTCACGGATTCAGAAACGTACATGGCTGTAAACAAGATGCATTCAGTAAATTGGAATAGGTATCGTATAAGGTGATAAGTTGGGAGAGGATGACCAAAGAAGAGATGGATGGACTGTATGTGAAAGGGGTTCCCTACTTGAAATCGAGACCTTTAGATGATAATGTGAGGTGTGAGTGTCAAACTGACGGCTGACAGGGATCAATGGAAGAAAAAAACACACTGCGCCGACCCCAAATAATGGGATAAGGACAAGGGAATGATGATGAGGTGTCATATAGGTACCCGTCTAAATTACGATGACGATGATATAAGTTCGATGAGATCGTTCGCTTTCTTCCCATTTGTGCAGATAATCTCTTCGATAATGTTTTCTTATGATGAAGTTAGTTGGGTACTTACTCGTCACGATAGGTCCATATAATGCTAATAAAGCAATCAGACCATTTTCGTACAACGGTTTCACTCTCTGTACACTTTTCACCTTGACAACCATAAGCTTTGGTTTGATTTTGCATTCTCTCTGGTCTTTTGGATCGTACACGTAATTAATTTGCTCTTCTAGACCACCTATATTCATGACAGACCTGTAAGTTTCAAATTGAAATAATAGTACCTACATAATAAGATATCCTATCTAAAACGTAGGTACTTAAAATTGATAGTAAGTATCTTTGATATATAATAATTACTGTGTTGCCAGTAAAATATTACTAATATTTTTTATTGCGTTTATAATGCTCTTTATTTAAATACGGCTTTACGTTTTTTTGTTGTTTGAAAGCGGACATTTATTATTCTCACGTCAATAAAAAGACGAATATTATGAAATGAATAGGTACTTACTCCATCACTTTGTGTGGCAATCCACCATACTTGCATGTGCCTGTTGGCTCGCAGTCGTAGGCTTGTTGTTCCGATAGATGCAATGTCCTTTTAAAATTCTTTGCTGCTTGTGCCTCGATATTTGCTATTAATAAAAATATAAACGTTACTATTACTTATGAGGGGTTTGTCTTCGGCTCTAGTAAAATATAACATAATTATATATTTATGAAACTAAAAGTTTATTTATCAAATTTTGTTTTCCATAGTATTATGTAGGTACTTACCCACAGCACTGAACACATAGCTACTTTTACAGGGACCTTGATGTCTAACCAGTGGAGGGAGTCCTAATGCTCTCCAATCTAAATTTTGTGGAGCTCCCTGAGTACTATTATAGCTAAAATAATTTACAGAATTTTCTTCCAGTTCTGAATCATTAAAACCTGTATATTTTTCTGTAAATTCCTCCAACGAAATATGTGTAAACTCATTTATTGCAAATTTGGCGGCAGTTGAAAATTTATTCATTATGATGATCCTCTTGATATTATCAGTGAATATTTCAAAACTCCTGTTCAGGTGTTCATCACTTTTATAATCTATTTCGTAAAATCTGTTGAATATATCGAAGTATATTGGTATATCGTTTATTGTTAAATCTTCTACATTATTTGGATTTGGATTAACTTTTGGGTAGTAGTCAGGCTCTTCGCCTAATTCATTCTTTTTGGCAATAACACTGCCCAACACCATTAAAAAAATCAATTCCATAATTAAGGTTGATTGTTTTGTCACTCTTGTTGTCCAATCCCTCTTTTTATAATTTCACATTTTCCACATTTGTTGTAGCGCAGTAACTTTTTATATTCCAAAGAATGATTTGTTTTGAATCCTATACATTATGATTACATTTTATGTACTTTTTTATCGACAGTTACATTTAAGATTGCTCTTATGAATTTCTGTTTCGTAAATCAAAAGAAAATGAAAAACTGTTTATTTGTTAGTTATATATTTCACATTTTTTGGAATATTCATGAAAAAGTAAATTATTTTGGTTAGATAAGCTTTGTGGTTGATAACTACCCAAAACCGTGGATCTCTACATCGTGCCTCTTTCTATGTTATCTTAATGAAATCTAATTGGCGTAAGTGATATCAAATCTCCGAAGTCCTTATTATTAAAACTCATCAATACCAGAGTAAACATTGGTATCGATTCGTATACGCAAAAAATCACTAATAAATCTTGACCAAATCTTGTCTGTGTCCTGAAAGAACAGAAAGGGACGGCAACAATTTTGGTTAAAATTTAGTCGAGTCATGCTCTCCACGAATCTATTTCTATAGCATTGTAAGTATACTTTTAAGCAAATTCTATCTTAATTTGTAACCGAAGCCTTCCATTAACGTTCATTCTTCTTGCTGATTTCTTGAAAGCGCTATCTTGTCAGAAATTAATTTTGTCACATCTTAATGTAACACGAGAAGTCACTCCACTCTTAGCCTTAAATCGCATTGGATAGAGTTTCTTCTCTAATGGAGGAATCAAATTAAGATCTATTACAACTTCTGAATTCATTAATGTCTTGGCACTTTTCAGAAAAACACTTAAGGGCTTGCTTCTTATTATATTTTTTATTGTTTATTCATTAAAATAATTTAGACGATGGGCCGACAACCTGTCACTACCAGCAATATACCTACAGATCTTCAGACGTGGCGAAACGACCTTTGTTTAGGTTGTTTACGCTCTGCCTACCCCATTAGGGACAAAGGCGTGATTATATGTATGTGTGTATGTATGTTATTCTTTATTCATGGCATAATTTGAGAACGTTACTCGTAAAGATTGTATAGTAGGTATAGATAGCCATAATATTTGTTTTTCTATCATTATTTTGAATCGATCAACAACTTGTGAGAAGGTGTTGTGATTTTACTTAACCATTATGTATGTAAGTACGAGTAAGTGATGTTACTTCAGTCAATTAATTAAGGTACTATTAAATGTCTCGCTCGTTCCTTGTATGGTATTTTAGGTATATCCTGTCACTGTACATTGTACTAATAAATAAATATAAATATAAATATAAATAAGAGGTACTATGAAGTAAAGAAAATTAACGATAAATTTTATTACATCATCATTTTATTGAAGTGATAATTTTTAATAATAACATTAATTTATGACCTTAATAGTGATTGATTGCACATTTTGTCTTTGGATTTGTTACATTCATTAAAAACTAACATTTGTACAATATTTACAGTCCATGTGATATACCTATAAAGCGAAATATATTTGTGGTGCCATAGTTCAATAAAGGTATAATTTTTATACATTAACAACTCAAACAACTTAATAAAAATATTAACTTTTGTGCCTTAGTATACTTTTGGAATCATGTGAAATGCATTAACTTGACATAGATGCTTACAAAACCTACACTATTTTAATATTTCAATACAGATTTTATGCAATTTTTACGAAATTTGGGCTATTCAATGATGACAGAACTCAAAATTTCCATATTTTGATAAATATTTTGAAAAATATTTTATGGCACACTATATCTCCCCGAAAAAATAAAATGCTGCAAGATAATAGTAGAAGAAATCAATCTGTTTACGAACTTCTATTAGTATTTTTATTTACAATCTTATATGTCTTTGGCATTATGGATTTCACATCTTTCAGAGATGAGATGACCAACTTACTTTTCTATTTAATTTTGTGCACTTAATTATTCGTTAATTAGGTACAATATAAATATAGACAATATTTAATTTTACAGTATGATATGACATTTTATTTACATTGGTTATGTAAAATTTAACAATGCATATTGCATGTATGTAATATTTTAGGAGTGTTTCTATTGCAATACCTAATGTCTTTATGTCTGTGAAATTGAAACTTGGCTGAATTTAAGAGCACTATTTAATCATATATTAAATTTTCATTTCACTGTAAAATCCTTGATTTTGAATTGATGTGCGTCGAGATTTGAGCCAAATAAATTTAAGTTGACCTATGTATATCAAGGAATGAACAAATACATGGAATCGCTAGAAGGTGGGCTTATAATATTGGAATACAAAGATGTTATTAAAAATAACGCATATAATAGGTACATACCAATTTTAAACATATTACATATTATATCACTGGTTCCTTTCAAACATAGAAACTTGTTGTCTTTTATTGAGATCACAAAATTCACATTTGGAAAAAGTTTATTTATTCTATCTAAAAAACCTTAACAATGTTGTATTCTATCTTTGGTTTAAAACTTAGGATTAAGTTGTAATTTTGCGCCCATTTAATTAAATTAAAGTGATTCGTAAATAAAAAGTATGATATATGCAATTTTGCTTTTAGTTTTTATTATAACAATAAATAATATTAATTACGTCTTAATGAGAGCACCTGATGATGAGTAACCAACTTTCTGTATTGATATTTTATTCACCGTTTGTTACCTAACTATAGTTTCAGAAGATTTTCATCCTTAAACATGAAAATAAGTAATAGAGAATTTTGAACTCACGACCACCACAAACCGTGCATCTCAAAATAAGTTTCCGTTCCGTGAAAATTCATTTCTATAAACGTCAATGTGTCTTAGTCTTAGGCCCGTATTTATAATCAGCTCTCAAGAGTGACAGCGAATTTGAGTCCGTATTAGAAATGTCATTACAGTACAAAATGATCTGTCAAATCCATACTTAATATTGCTCTCAATCTTGAGATCGCTTTATAAATACGAGCCTTAGGTACCTATATTAAAGGATGATAATTCTGTTTGTACTAAAAGTTTAATCAATTCAGGGAGTTAACAACAGTTAGACTCATACAAAATGTGGCTCATGTGACTCCGAAGGCCAGTGTGCTGGAGGCACAGAAGGAGGCTACACGTATCCCAGAGGGCACGTAAATGAATTTCAACTTACAACACAGGCGATCCGTGCCACTGGCAAATAAACTGCGCTATAGTTTTTAATGCCACTCGGTAAAAATAATGGTCTATAAACACTAATTTATGATGTATTTTCGAAGGATAACGATTTTTCACAATCATGAAAGATATAACAGCTCCTTAGCAGTGATGCTTTAAAAGTAACTGTACATCAACAACAAGTCCTTACAAGCCTCAACGCCAAGTAGGGGGCGCAAAGGCGGTCGAGGTTCAGGAGGGGAGCGGCTGCAGGGGGGGCACGGAGCTGCTCATGTGGCTTCGGAAGTCAGGGTGCTGGGGGCGCATGTCGTGGGGGGCGCAGAGTTCTGGGGGAGAAAAATAATGGCATTATAGAACTATAATGACCTGTCAAGTTAAACATTTTTGGTAGACAAAGATAAAATCATCTTCATAATGTAATCCCGAATGTCTTTGATTAAAGCTGATCGCGTTCATCAATGCAATACATGCCTTATCTTTAAAATCGAGGTACCATTCCAAAGTCTTTAAATAAGTATCATATTAGCAAAATTCTTTCCTCACCTATTCTCCTCTCAGGCACATGTATATCCTGAGCATGCATGCTATGGACATCCGTATGTGGAGGCTGCAGATGTGGCTGAGGAGGCCTCAAGTCAGCATGCTGCGTCTCCCGATGCCGTCGAAGGTCCACCTTCCGTTGGAACGCTCGACCGCAGAGGTCACAGGCGAAGGGCTTGAAACCGGTGTGCTTTCGGGAATGGGTGATCAGGTTCGAGCTCTGGCTGAAGGCTTTGCCGCAGACTTGGCATTTGTGGGGCTTTTCACCTGGGGACAAAGCAAAAATGAATTCAGTTATATAAGTCATCACGTAGAAGATCAAAATCTATGATGACTGTGATGTAGGGTCAATATAGAATCACCTCAACACTTCCCGAGAAAGTACGTTTTTTTTTTAAATCAGCCATACCCTGTTAAATTTGTGTGTCAATCCACCTGCCAAGCTTTGTGATTACGCGAACCTATCCAAATGGGTGAGACCAAAGTCCAGCTCTGTGTACAGTTATAGTTGGTATTGAAAGCAGCAATGGAAGAAGAAAAATCGACGAAACAAAAGAATCATACCATTAATTAAAACTCGATATATCTACATAGTCTTTAGAAATTTGGGCACTCTAACAAAACTTGACCGGGTCAGTAATCCGTCCGGAAATAATCCGTGCCTCTCTATCCGGGTATTGATCCACACGTACACAGAATAGATGTAGGGTTACAAAGACACAAGAAAGCATTTTTTTATCAGTGAAACGTCTTTCTTTGGGAAACTGGGGTTGGTAATATCCACTGATGAAAATAAACAACTTTTTTCAAGAAACAATAAAAACAATACAGATTCTGGCAAGCCATTTCTTTTTATGTTTTGACCCATATCCTTTTGGTAAGTTAATGAGCTTCACAAGAAAAAATCATTCACTTATAATAAAAATAATAAAAAGCGCCGCCTGTGTGATATGTGCTTGTGCGTTAGATATCGATCCACACTTGCTATTGAGGTAGGTACGGGCTCGGTTAGCATTTGCACAACCCAAACCATTTTCCGTACACATCTACCTACTTACAGCTATAGAAGTGTTCATAGGATAGCCAGACAATCGATTTGACCTGCCTATTTTCAGATTTGCAACATTCCTTACGTAAGTCGTTCTAAATGGCATGTCAGGTCAAGTTTCTATGTAATGGGATGATATTCCACTAAACTCCTTATCATAATATCCAGACTGATACTAGTTTAGAAAGTCCGTAAAGCAGTGCCTGTGAACCCTGACCACTGGGTTGTATAATAGGTACTCGGCTGCGTAATCAGTGCGGGCCGCATTACAGATTCAGCTCGCACCCGCGCTGGACTTACACTAAATTTATAGCTCAACTCACTCGGACGCCACTGAGAATGTTCTAGAAGTTGGAACTGATTTGACGGGTTTGATTTGAAGATGTTTTTTTTTATTTATTTGTTTGCACTTGACATGATTACTAGTGGTAGAGTCGATATTACAGAAAGCTGGAGTAACGTTCTTTAAATTTCTGGTTCTGTTTTTATAACTAGATGGCGCTGTCAGTTTCCAGAACTTGGTATAAATTATTGTTTTTTTGGAGCGTTAGCTAATATTGTATAGTATTCTTCGATTTTGACAACGTATCATTTGATAAAATTACTTGGAGTATATAATAAATGCTGAGCATGTTGTTTTTGTACCAAAACACAAAAATCTTATTTATCTATGTAATAGTGCTATGATGAACTACAAACAATCTCCAAGAAGAGTCTGTGCAGTGATATAATACGTCTTTAATAAATAGCAGTAAAGTGTGATATTAAATTCCTTTCTCACTGGAATCAGGATACTCATAAAGTTTAATACTAAGGGTTGAATACGAGACGGCAACGATATTGATTCGAGTGGCAGTGGAAAATTTGGATTTGAAGCAGACAGCTGTTTCACCTTGCGTGTGCCTACCGGCACCTAACCGTTCACTGATGGGCATGTACCGAGTGTTAAAAATTTGCTGACCAAACTTTAGGGTGTGAATCTACTCATGAAACTGAACAACTTTCCCTAAGAAACATAGGTAAGTACTACGAAAAAGATTTGGCCCTCCCATACAAAATGACTCGAGCCACGGACACAAGACCATTATTTTTTTATATCTTGTTGGAAGTTACACTGCACAATAGTTTTCTTTAATCTACGTCAAAGATGATATAGATATAGGTAGAGGCTTATCATTATCACTCTACTTTGTACTTGTATATCATAAATCTGTACCAAATCCATATAGATATCTAAAGACCTATATCTATCTATACATGCACATGGTAAACCTCGAATGCGAGGCTGAGGATCGAACCCGCAACGTCATGAATATGAATTGGAATCACTCCCCGTTGACCTATCACTGTCTACGCATTTCCGTATAAGTAGGTTCCAAAACCTACCTATCTAGGTACCTACCATTCAGATAAAAAAATATTAAAAATTGTTGAATTTTTCGAACAAAAAATATGGCGGCTTTTTTAAAAATAATTAGTTTTTTTTTTCAAATTTACTATGACTAACTACCACCGTCCAAGTATTTTCAAGGCTAATAAAAATATGATTTGTTTAAAATTTATGCTAAAATAAAATAAAACTAGAAAAATAAGGCAGTTATTTTCAAAATAACTGTTAAAATTCAATATGGAAGTTCAAATTCGCCGCTAGAAATGTTACTTTTGTATTGCATGTAAATAAACTAAATCACTGCATCGTATATAAGGAAAACAACATAAAACGTGACCAATACGAGACGTTAGGTAATTACCTACACAAATCACGGCACGGGACGGGACTGCATCGATACGACACCACCTAACTATACAGGTATCTATATCAGCTATAGCTATATGGCGTTTCGAAAAAGGGCCGCGGAGTCCGTCAATCAAGGGGTCTGACGACGGCGACTTCATTAGTGCAAGCGAGAAGCGCTCAAACACCCGCCGCCCTCTCGCTCTGGCATTAGTGTCGCGACGCGAGAGCAATTTATATCCGTCGTGCCATTGGGCCGTGATTGCAGGAGCTCCTCCCCACGTCGCGTAGCAACGGCAGGGGGGCAACCCCACCTTCCCTCCCACCACCCGTTCCACGTTATGGATCGCAATTTTCCTTTGAATTGGAAATCAGAGCATTCGCCGCGAGCCCCGCTCGTTAGCTCTCTCCATCTTCGCGATACTACCCTCGCAGATTTTTACTGCCGCCGTACGTAAGAGAAAGATGTTTCCTTTGTGGAGCGCGCAAATTGTGATGTTTGCTTTCGTCGGCCTTTTTTTCTACGTTCCTTTCCACGAGACGTGAATACGTTGAGTGAAGCTTAGTTTTGCTTTATAGTTATAGGCGTGTGGTTTAGACACGGAGAATCCCTGAGCGCATTATCATGGAACGCGATTTACGAGAGAGGAAACTTTACTGGGGAAAAACCTTTTTAACGCGCTTCAGTTTCTGTTGCTCTGGATTTTTCTGAGTACACATTACCTATATCTAGTACCTACTGATACGTATCTAGAATTCTTTCTTCAGGTTCTTTCAAAGACAGTACGCAAACCGAAAGAGTTGATGTGTGGATGAAACTGTTCACAAAACCAAACTACAATTTAGTGACCCATACAAACTGTCTGAACCGAAATGATATTTTTGTATCGAGCAGTTTTTTTTACTGAACAACCCGCTAACCTTGTAATTTGTCCTGTTAGGTATAGTCAACAATCTTTAACAGCGGTCTTTATAAGTACCTACTCAAATGAAAATTGTTTCAGTTTTCAACTTTTCAAATAACACGCCCAACTCTCAGCCAAGAGGTTATTACAAGCCCTTACGTGCAAGGAAATTTGCGCCTAAACTTGGCGAAGTGCGTAAAATCATCCGCCGCGTCCCTTAACAGCGTAATTATTACCAGAGGGGGGATTTAGGGTTGCCACACCACAAAATATGACTTAGGATCTTCTACATCTGATAACGTAAGTGTATCAATGACACTGGAATTTTGTCTTGTTATCTTTGGACCTATCATGTATAGTTTTGTCTGGTTTCAAATTAAGGTCTTTATTAATTTCCTGTACCTATATTTGTTAGATTAAGGTAGCACCATTTAAAATCGTGTTCGGTAAAGTTATTTTTGAAATTGGATTCGTTTTCAGTAAAGTTATTTGATGAAGCATTATTTCAACAGTAATTTTACTTTTTGTTATCGAGTGACAACCCTAGTAGGCGATGATCACAACATTAGGTAGGGGTGATACTTAATTGTTTTCGAGGGCTCGAATGAGTTGAATGGATCTTCTTTGTGGATTATTGATTTATTGTACAGAATCTTACAAATTGAAGGAGAAGGCTTTTCGAGAAGGCGATGAAACGAAATTTGATTTCTGTTGGAGCTTTCGGATTCCGCGTTCATTTTTATTTATTTCTCCTGTTATCGTTTCAATATAACGCGTCCAATGTTATTGATTATTAAATCTGTTTTGTATTGAATTTGAGTTTTTTTTTTGTAATTACTTAGTGCAATAACTGTTTCACAAAATGTGAGACACACATCAATACAGAATCCCTTTTCATTAAGTCGACCCAAATTGTGTAACGTAAAACGTAGACTTGTACTTGTAAAGCGGTTATAGGTGCGTAAAGTAAGTAATGGTTAATACAACCTTCATGGGCTCATTCGCAGATTTTTATAGAGACGCTTAAAGACGTCGACTGTACAGCTTTAGGATGGAGAGTGTTTGGTTGTGGTTTGAGGTTATTAGATCGAAATTTTAGCCACAGGTAGGTGCCCAAAAAATAGGTTGTAAGGCGGTGCTAAAGAACCGGAATCTAAAAGGTCAAAAAATCTGATTTAGGTTCACAGTAGGGTTCACAAACAAATTTTACTGATGATGAAATATATTTGGCTCCTCAATATAAACTTAGTGATGGAAGTGAATAAAATTATTTTGTAAGATGAGATTTTTTTATCAGAAGAATTTCTTCGTGAAAGTTGTTCAGTTACTATGTGTCATATTATAGAGAAGCAGACTATGTACATTGTTTTTTTTAATCGTTTCTTAGTATAGTAAATCGTTTTATTACTGTCACTGCCAAGGTATTTTATAGGTGCCTAGATTTCACTAGTTACAAAATCGATATCAAGGTGAAATGGGCAGTGAAACAGGCCGACGTTTAAGTATTAAGTTCCCGGTTGTGATTGAACGCATCCCGGTAAGCGATAACCGTAAATCCCGGGAACGCCGGGTTATTGGACCAGGCCCGGAGAAGGTAGAGTTTTGAGAATCCGTGCGAAGGGCCTTAAGTCCCTTATCACACTAATCCGAATTTCACCTAATTTATTTTGTATAGACAACGCCTTAAGACAGACAAATCATGTAAGTTCTAGTTGTACGAGACGAAATGTATATGAATAAATATCTTTAAGGTTTATCCTCACTGCGAGCATTCGTTCGCAAGCAACATGCGCGTGCATAGATCATATAAAGACGCCTAATTCTTATTTATTACATAATAAACTATGTGCAGGTTGCTCGCAAACGAATGCTCCCGGTGAGGAAGTTCCCAGCGAATCTGGAAGAATTACAATTTTAAAGACCCTAAAGTTTCAGTGTATGCAATTTAGGAGGAACATGGTACTGGCTGACAATGACAACCAATCACTTAAGGCAATTAAATACACAATTTTATCCAATGTGTCCACATTTTGTCGGAGGTCGAAAAGATAAAAAACCTAAGCATACTTTCATGTATGTCAATGCAAATTATGGAGTCGTAATTCAAAAGAAATTTGCTTTACGTCGAAGGTAACGTCCTAAAGTGTCCCAAACAAAACGGAATAATCATAAAATATAAGCCATTAACATCCGCCAGATTCCAGATTACTTTCAAAATCATTACGGCCCATTATCGAGGCACTAAACGCGAGATTCGCAATAAAACAGACATTAATACAATTAAATTATCGCCTGAGTACGTCCCTGGCTGGCTCATCTGCACAGTATCACAGTGCCGGATTTTTATGGGGACGTACTTTAGGCTTCTGAATTAAATATATGACGGTAGCAACTTAAAGTGCTTCCGTGGTAAGATTTTAGGAAATATGGCGCTGGGGCAGAATAGATGGCCTGGCTTGGTTTTGGGAATGTATGTTTTGGGAACACCGGCGGTTTGTAATGCTGTGTTTCTATTTTATTATTATTATTATTTAATAGCAGGCAGGCAGTTGAGACAACTGTTAGTTGCCTGTATCCAGTTATTCCTTGTTGGTTTTCTTATCATCAGTTTTTTTTTTTAAATTATCAATTTTGTTTTTAAATTGGTTTGTGGATTTAGCATTAACAACGTCTTCTGGCAATTTGTTCCAAGCCTCCACCACCCTGTTGCTCAAGAAGTGCTTTCTTGGGTTGTTATTTGCTCTAGTCTTGGATAGTTTAAAATTGTGGCCCCTTAAACGTGGGTTTTGTGTGGGTTCAAATATTTTATCAAACTCCTGTATGTCATAGTGGCCGTTTAAGATTTTAAATGTTTCTATTAAGTCTCCACGCTCTCTGCGATCTTTAAGGGTGGTCAATTTCAGTTTGGTTAACGTAATAACGTACGTAACGTTATTTTTGCATAACGTAACGATAAAAACAATCTCATAATTATAATGGTAGTGGTAAAAGCCATCTCAGAATAAAATATTACAATAAGTTAGAGAATAGACGAAAAAGCTTTGCAACTGCTACAGAGAAAAATGTTTTTATTTTTTAAATAGGATTTTTTTTATTCGATGCCTTTGTAAAATAGCCAAAAATGGGCCTGAAATTAAAAAAAAATCCATCCTTATAGTAGTAAAATTACTATCTAACTTTTAGGAAACTTCATTCATAGTTTTTCACTGTCCCTTCATTCTTTACCAACCCAAAAGCTTTTAAACTATACACGTAAAACCAAGCCAGAGTGGTGAGTTTCGCTAAAACGTGCACTTTTAATCGTGCACCTGCTTTCAGCTAAGTGCACCGTGCACTTACACTCTCGGGGCTATGAAAACTACTGCACTTTCGAACTAAACTTTCGAGGTAAAAGCGGATGGAAATCTAAGGCAGATTTTACCAATTTACGGCCTTGTAGGATAATTATTTTTGTATTGGTTTTAATGGAGTATCTGCAAAAATACGGATGAGCTGTTTATAAGACGTACTACGTAAATAGGAGAAATGTGAATATGGATTTGACGGAAGAGAGAATCATAGAAGAAACGAACAATATTGTGTTGACACCAAATAATTTTAGTAAAATGTGCAAAGAGATGGGAACATTATAAGTATCTACATACCTATCTAAAAGATTCTACTTAACAGAGGTCTATAAGCAGAGCCCATAAAGAGACCAAGAGCCTAAGTGAAAAATCCAGACAGGATTCGTCCACCACACACGAATGAAGATGAACCAAGTTTTCCACCTTGGTGAATATCCAACGAACATGTAAATGCAAGGTGTATTCATGAGCCCCCCCCTTCCCCCAATTTCAGCCGCCGTTTTTTATAAGTCCGTGAATTATTAACGCGCCGCGAGTAGTCGTCTTAAATTATTGTTATGGTCGTCCCGCTTTTTTGGGGGACGAGTCTTGATTGTGGGTGTTCTGGGTACCTTTGTGGGGTACAAATACTATTTATGATTGAGATCGTGAATGTTTCTATGATATCTTGGAGAACTCGCCTTGTTTAAAAAAAAAAACTTATTTTATATTTTTTTTCTGAATCTTTACGTAATTTAAAAAAACTAATTTCATGGTTTTCTACCTAATTACATATTAAAATTTAAGTAACTGTACCCGAGTGACGTCACAACGTAACGTAAGATTTGGTTTCTTGTGTAGAATAAAAACTATTTGTACTACGTCTTTTTAAATAGCAGTGAAATTAATGTACCCTACATAAAAGACATAGTACAAATAGTTTTTATTCTACACAAGAAATTGGTTTCTTACGTTACGTTGTGACGTCACTCGGGTACAGTTACTTAAATTTTAATATAAAAATAATGGCTGATTTAAAATCGAGAACCATGAAATTAGTTTTTTTAAATTACGTAAAGATTCAGAAAAATATATAAAACAAATATGTTTTTTATACAAGGCGAATTGAAAATGGCACACTTTTTTTTCCTAGAGTATAGATAGTGTGCATATCTTGAAGTGCAGAATGGTATCAAGTGCTATGACCGCATACCCATACTACCCATATGAATGTTAGATTTGTACTCTTTTCTTATGAAAGTATAAAATAAGAATCTTTATAAACGCCATACACTTATGTTTTTCTATCTATACAAATAGCTACAGCACCAAAGCATTTATAACGCAAAATCTCACCCCAAATCCGTCTAGAAAGAGATATGCTGAAATCTACCTACCTACGTCTACCCGACGGTATACATATCAACAAATCCACACACAAGCTGAGACGTCGTGATTACCGGGGTTCTAGTGAAGTGCGGATTTTCCCAGAGAGAATCCCGGTTTACGACCCGCGTGCCTTCCCCCCCTTTCACTCCCCCACCTTCACCCCCCAAGGGTGGGATGACCATAAGTATACCAAGATTGTATAGAAGATTTGCTGGCAAGATAGTAGACTGGACTCGATTTATCTTGGGAAGTTGTGAACGGGATACTTTCGCGAAAATCTATGGCCTTTATTCTGTGAGAGAAAATATGGCTAAGAATGGCTAAGAATTGTCATCTTTGATTGATGATCGAGGCCAGCAGATTTTGGTATTCCGTATTTCTTTATGTAGCTTGCATTTAAATAGGAACTGTATCGTTATGATTATAAAGTTGAAACTCGAATATGTTTTTCATCACTAGTATGGGTCGTCGTAGACATTTACTACGGCGTAGCATTGTAGCGACAGACAGAACGATTTGTAGCAATTCCAGTCCTAAGAAAATAATTTCGTTAAATAGCACAGCTAATAGGCCTCTGACATAGTTTTCTGTGACGACCACCATCAAAGACGAGCAGGACCGACGGCTTAACGTGCCTTCCGAAGCACGGAATCCTTTTTATTTTCGGACATGTAAAACTAGGTCAAAGATCTGGAATGAATCAAAACATTTCTCATTCAGTTCAAAATATCTTAGTGCTATCTCTAGAATTTTGATTGAGGAAACAAACCACTGGCGGAGCAACATTCGGGAACGATTCAATCTTGTCTTCGCCTAACACAACACTCCTTGCTAATGGAAAGTAGCAACTGGAGTAGTGATGGGATGTGGCCTTTGTGTCACGACTGAGGCAAAGACTACTAAATATTAGATAGAGCCCCTTCTGTCTAATGAGTTTAAGTTGTCGGGTTCACGAATGAGGCAAGGAATGCTTGTGCCAGACTTATCGCACTACAAGCCTTGATCGTATAACGTACCACTTTTAACGCTATCAATAAATTCAGCTTGCATTGTCCTAACCCCGGAACTTCTTACTTTGTTTTATTACGTGTGTGTTTCTTTCCTAAAAATGAACCATCAAATTTCGGTTCGAAATTTAGAGGTTTAAAAAGCGGGACTGCAGAAGGTCAGTTTGGGGTGCTGATTTAAAGAAAACGTGTGTTTCTTGGATTTGAAAGCTGAAAAAATACTTTTGTACTTTTTTCCGTGTTTGACTTTAGAAATTGTGCCATGATTTTACCCCAACACTAATTCCGACATTTCTGGAGTTGTCACAACATTGGCACAATCCAGCTCCAAGAGCTCTGCAAATATCATCTCGGTGAGAAAACACAAGTAAATTGTCTATAGCCGCTCTTGTCCAAATCTGCTTTACGAGGAGCAACCTAAAATTGTCAAGAAGATTATTAAGTTATGGAATCCACTTTGCGACTTGGATTTTCCACGTGGCTGTCTCTAACTGTGTCAGTTGTAAATTCTTACTAATATTATTAAAAATCTTATTAAAATATTAAATTTAAAAAGAATCAAATCGGGGACGTCCTAAAGAAAGGTCAGATTAAGAGTACCCTAAACCGACGAGCGTTTATGAAAAGAGTAATGAATGTAGATGAAGCGAAAGAAGTATATAAGGATCGTAGCAAGTGGAAAGATGTGGTCTCTGTTTTGTTTAATTACAAACAAACTTGAATAACACATTAATGGATAACAACTTGACCGTTGAAATGAGTTGCATTGTACCTAACGGTATAATATTCCCGGCAAATCTTTAAAGATATATTATGTGATGTTTTGATTATGAAATCACGCCTAGGTTCTCAATTGGCTACTTTCCAACTAGTCAAATCAGCAACTTTTTATGAAATGTCAAACACGCTTTTTTGTATGAAAATAGTAAATTATGACGTCACATTTTAGTAAATATTGACTAATCAAATCAATAACTTATATACTTTTAATTCGATTGTTAAAATCGAAATGTGCATTTTTTTTAAAATGATGAATGAAATCCACAATATTTTTAGCCATCAGTTTTAAGTATAAACGTTTTAAATTTTTAAGCTACCCAGTCAAGTACCCAATTATAGAAAATCGGCATAGTGCGACGCTAATAGTAGGCGTTTTGCAGAAAGTCGTCATTGAACTACTAAATCATTGTGAAGGTACTTACATAACGCACAAAAGAGGTATGGCGTGAATATTACGCCTTAGATTAGAGGAATTTCGTCTTCAACTAATACCTAGGTATGTGAGAATTTCGAGTTCTCGTCAATATCTTCTTTTCTACAAACCACGTACATTTCTCAACGCTCCCGATTATCTCCGCCTCAACGGACCCCAGCGAAGAGGGCGGTTGAAATTAACGAATTTGTCAACTGTCACTCCTCAAGGACCTTATTAGTTCCACCCAGGGGCAGTCCCGATGATGCCCTCAGTTACGCCAGTAATGTCCCCGTGAATTGCTTCACGTTTGTAGATAAAGATTTCGCAGTTTTTGTCCTTATTGGATTTTATCAATATCATCGGTTGCTGAAATGACAAAAGATTTCCAGGAACTGAATAGTTCTGTAGTGGAATAATTTGGGATCTATCTCCTAGAGGTTTACCATGGGCAAGTGCAGCCCAGGTTTCTCTATGAACGATCCGTCATAGGTGACCGCCTGTCTAGCGACCATTTTCCCACCGTATTCCGGTGACAAGCAGCTTGCTTTGTGTTTCATCAATGTATGGGAAGGAATGTCTCTCAGGCCTTTCCTTTAGAATTTCTTTCATGTCTTAGCTTTATTTCCAAAGCAGAATGACTTGAGAATTATAAAAACCGAAAAATACCTCAAGCATGGCCGCTTGGTCAATAAATCTCTCCTGTAAGTGGCGTTTACACACAACATATCTCTGGGAGCAGCAAATCGTAAACGTCTGGGTGAAATGCTCGCAGCCTGTTTTGTGACCCGTACGTTGTAGAAGGGGGTACAAATACAAATAGGGGTACGTGCAGTAGATACAGGATAGAGTACCTACTGCAAAAGGCATATAAAAATTTTCCTACGGAGATTAAGTAAGTTGAATTTATGAGAGTTTAAGAGCCAGAAAAACTTAAGAACTTAAGTTGTGGTATCTTGAATGCATTTGTCTGGATTTGGTAGTTAGTGTTTTGAGATCAGTGTTAAATGCCCATCAGGCGGATTGATATTTGTTTTCAAGTTGTATAAAATACCAATCAGTTGATATTATACTTTCAGAATCTAGTATTCGTATTGTTGGTATATAATATTATACAATTCTTTGGCCAGAGAGTAAGCAACTAACTTTAAACAAAATGTTAGCTTACAAAATGAAAAGAATGTTAAAGGTATAAAATAAAGTTTAACAACATCACAGAGCTTACATCTACGCAATTCAGCGACCGCAAACCACCACAGCTATAAACACAAAGACAATAACGAAACTAGGAATCTGTAAAGAGCTCGTCACAGCAAATGGCTTGACCTAACGACACGTTTCATGAAACTACAACCTAAAAATTACAAGTAAAATTTAATATACACTGCGTTTTAGTGCCCAAGTGTTTGCGCAACACACAAGTGCACTCACTATTCCTTCAACCTTAAATCTCTAATTCTGATGGATGGGACAGACTGACAGACATGGCCAGAGAGAAATCAGGCGCAGGACCGACTATTTACATGCACATCGACAGCATGGATCATCTTTACTTTTCGGACAATCAGGTCAGCATGCTACAAACTACAAAATTCCAACCAAACTACAAAATCATTGTCCCCTGCCTGGAATCGAACCCGGGACCTCCTGATCGTGAGTCCATGGCTCAGACCACTAGACCACGGAACCTATTAACTTCACTAGTATCCTAAAGGCTTACAATCTGCGCGATGTATGTCGCATTAGTTTGTCGTCGTAGTTTTATGAAAAGGTCCCTTGGTGGGAAATCCCGAATTCCTGCCCGTATAATCGGTCACAAATACATCGCAATAAGCAGAGTGACTGGGACATTCCGGGAGCTGGCATCCTGGGGAGCAATCTGCCGCATACCTCCGCACGGATGTCCAACATGGCCATGGAAATTATATTTTGGATACTGTTCTTGTAGATTTGCTTCCATGCTGGACTGGGAGTCATAGAAAAACGTAGAATGTGCCAGCTGCATCTCCTCCCGTGCATGCTGTAAAAATCAGCTAAGGGAATCGAGGGTTTCAGTATGTATTACAATTTAGGCGATGGGCTGACAACCCGTCACTATAGCAATATACATAACCATCATCTATATTAGCCCTCGAAACTTGTCAAACGTGGCGGATTCAACCTATGTTTAGGTCGTTTTTGCTCTGAGGCCTACCCCATTAGGGATACAGGCGTGCTTTTATGTATGTTATGTTCTTGTAGATTTTTCACCATAATCTGTATGTACTGTACCTGCTCTTCATTAAAAACCTTTTGACTTTTTTATGATTATTACCTATGCGTGGTATCAATAGAAGCATTTGATCATAAGGTAAATTCAATAAACAAATAATCGGCATAGAAGGAAACTTAGAATGAGATGATGGAATTAATTTCGATTAGTTGGACATAGCAAAAAACCGCGTCTAAATTAATGATATAGGATAGCATATTTTGTAGTAGAGGATTATTAAGAGTTAACAGACAGACCGAGAGAACATTAGATTTTGTATCTCAGCTGTATTAAACATTGGAGCATAATGCAGGAATATTGCACATTCATTGAAATTTTAGAGCTCATTGCAATACTGATTTAAAAATATTTTGGGTAAATGAATTTTGATATTGTTTATTACTGATAAAGCTGAGATACAAAATCTAATGTTCTCTCGGTCTGTCTGTTTAACACTTAATAATCCTCTACTACAAAAATATGCTATCCTATATCATTAATTTAGACGCGGTTTTTTTGCTATGTCCAACTAATCGAAATTAATTCCATCATCTATTCTAAGTTTCCTTCTATGCCGATTATTTGTTTATTGAATTTACCTTATGATCAAATGCTTCTATTGATACCACGCATAGGTAATAATCATAAAAAAGTCAAAAGGTTTTTAATGAAGAGCAGGTACAGTACATACAGATTATGGTGAAAATCTACAAGAACATAACATACATAAAAGCACGCCTGTATCCCTAATGGGGTAGGCAGAGCAAAAACGACCTAAACATAGGTTGATCCGCCACGTTTGACAAGTTTCGAGGGCTAATATAGATGATGGTTATGTTATTGCTATAGTGACGGGTTGTCAGCCCATCGCCTAAATTGTAATACATACTGAAACCCTCGATTCCCTTAGCTGATTTTTACAGCATGCACGGGAGGAGATGCAGCTGGCACATTCTACGTTTTTCTATGACTCCCAGTCCAGCATGAAGCAAATCTACAAGAACAGTATCCAAAATATAATTTCCATGGCCATGTTGGACATCCGTGCGGAGGTATGCGGCAGATTGCTCCCCAGGATTGCCAGCTCCCGGAATGTCCCAGTCACTCTGCTTATTGCGATGTATTTGTGACCGTTATAACGGGCAGGAATTCGGATTTCCCACCAAGGGACCTTTTCATAAAACTACGACGACAAACTAATGCGACATACATCGCGCAGATTGTAAGCCTTTAGGATACTAGTGAAGTTAATAGGTTCCGTGGTCTAGTGGTCTGAGCCATGGACTCACGATCAGGAGGTCCCGGGTTCGATTCCAGGCAGGGGACAATGATTTTGTAGTTTGGTTGGAATTTTGTAGTTTGTAGCATGCTGACCTGATTGTCCGAAAAGTAAGATGATCCATGCTGTCGGATGTGCATGTAAATAGTCGGTCCGTGCGCCTGATTTCTCTCTGGCCATGTCTGTCAGTCTGTCCCATCCCATCAGAATTAGAGATTTAAGGTTGAAGGAATAGTGAGTGCACTTGTGTGTTGCGCAAACACTTGGGCACTAAAACGCAGTGTATATTAAATTTTACTTGTAATTTTTAGGTTGTAGTTTCATGAAACGTGTCGTTAGGTCAAGCCATTTGCTGTGACGAGCTCTTTACAGATTCCTAGTTTCGTTATTGTCTTTGTGTTTATAGCTGTGGTGGTTTGCGGTCGCTGAATTGCGTAGATGTAAGCTCTGTGATGTTGTTAACTTTATTTTATACCTTTAACATTCTTTTCATTTTGTAAGCTAACATTTTGTTTAAAGTTAGTTGCTTACTCTCTGGCCAAAGAATTGTATAATATTATATACCAACAATACGAATACTAGATTCTGAAAGTATAATATCAACTGATTGGTATTTTATACAACTTGAAAACAAATATCAATCCGCCTGATGGGCATTTAACACTGATCTCAAAACACTAACTACCAAATCCAGACAAATGCATTCAAGATACCACAACTTAAGTTCTTAAGTTTTTCTGGCTCTTAAACTCTCATAAATTCAACTTACTTAATCTCCGTAGGAAAATTTTTATATGCCTTTTGCAGTAGGTACTCTATCCTGTATCTACTGCACGTACCCCTATTTGTATTTGTACCCCCTTCTACAACGTACGGGTCACAAAACAGGCTGCGAGCATTTCACCCAGACGTTTACGATTTGCTGCTCCCAGAGATATGTTGTGTGTAAACGCCACTTACAGGAGAGATTTATTGACCAAGCGGCCATGCTTGAGGTATTTTTCGGTTTTTATAATTCTCAAGTCATTCTGCTTGGAAATAAAGCTAAGACATGAAAGAAATTCTAAAGGAAAGGCCTGAGAGACATTCCTTCCCATACATTGATGAAACACAAAGCAAGCTGCTTGTCACCGGAATACGGTGGGAAAATGGTCGCTAGACAGGCGAGTCACCTATGACGGATCGTTCATAGAGAAACCTGGGCTGCACTTGCCCATGGTAAACCTCTAGGAGATAGATCCCAAATTATTCCACTACAGAACTATTCAGTTCCTGGAAATCTTTTGTCATTTCAGCAACCGATGATATTGATAAAATCCAATAAGGACAAAAACTGCGAAATCTTTATCTACAAACGTGAAGCAATTCACGGGGACATTACTGGCGTAACTGAGGGCATCATCGGGACTGCCCCTGGGTGGAACTAATAAGGTCCTTGAGGAGTGACAGTTGAACAAATTCGTTAATTTCACCGCCCTCCTTCGCTGGGGTCCGTTGAGGCGGAGATAATCGGGAGCGTTGAGAAATGTACGTGGTTTGTAGAAAAGAAGATATTGACGAGAACTCGAAATTCTCACATACCTAGGTATTAGTTGAAGACGAAATTCCTCTATCTAAGGCGTAATATTCACGCTCATACCTCTTTTGTGCGTTATGTAAGTACCTTCACAATGATTTAGTAGTTCAATGACGACTTTCTGCAAATACGCCTACTATTAGCGTCGCACTATGCCGATTTTCTATAATTGGGTACTTGAACTGGGATGCTTAAAAATTTAAAACGTTTATACTTAAAACTGATGGCTAAAAATATTGTGGATTTCATTCATCATTTTAAAAAAAATGCACATTTCGATTTTAACAATCGAATTAAAAGTATATAAGTTATTGATTTGATTAGTCAATATTTACTAAAATGTGACGTCATAATTTACTATTTTCATACAAAAAAGCGTGTTTGACATTTCA
This sequence comes from Scrobipalpa atriplicella, assembly GCA_029255725.1. Lineage (NCBI taxonomy): Eukaryota > Metazoa > Arthropoda > Insecta > Lepidoptera > Gelechiidae > Scrobipalpa > Scrobipalpa atriplicella. Next base: position 1,166 of record JARACY010004453.1, on the reverse strand, counting down.
TAAAAAGTTGCTGATTTGACTAGTTGGAAAGTAGCCATTGAGAACCTAGGCGTGATTTCATAATCAAAACATCACATAATATATCTTTAAAGATTTGCCGGAATATTATACCGTTAGGTACAATGCAACTCATTTCAAACGGTCAAGTTGTTTATCCATTAATGTGTTATTCAAGTTTGTTTGTAATTAAACAAAACAGAGGACCACATCTTTCCACATGCTACGATCCTTATATACTTCTTTCGGCTTCATCTACATTCATTACTCTTTTCATAAACGCTCGTCGGTTTAGGGTACTCTTAATCTGACCTTTCTTTAGGACGTCCCCGATTTGATTCTTTTTAAATTTAATATTTTAATAAGATTTGTAATAATATTAGTAAGAATTTACAACTGACACAGTTAGAGACAGCCAGCGTGGAAAATCCAAGTCGCAAAGTGGATTCCATAACTTATAATCTTCTTGACAAATTTTAGGTTGCTCCTCGTAAAGCAGATTTGGACAAGTGCGGCTATAGACAATTTACTTGTGTTTTCTCACCGAGATGATATTTGCAGAGCTCTTGGAGCTGGATTGTGCCAATGTTGTGACAACTCCAGAAATGTCGGAATTAGTGTTGGGGTAAAATCATGGCACAATTTCTAAAGTCAAACACGGAAAAAGTACAAAAGTATTTTTTCAGCTTTCAAATCCAAGAAACACACGTTTTCTTTAAATCAGCACCCCAAACTGACCTTCTGCAGTCCCGCTTTTTAAACCTCTAAATTTCGAACCGAATTTGATGGTTCATTTTTAGGAAAGAAACACACACGTAATAAAACAAAGTAAGAAGTTCCGGGGTTAGGACAATGCAAGCTGAATTTATTGATAGCGTTAAAAGTGGTACGTTAGACGATCAGGCTTGTAGTGCGATAAGTCTGGCACAAGCATTCCTTGCCTCATTCGCTGAACCCGACAACTTAAACTCATTAGACAGAAGGGGCTCTATCTAATATTTAGTAGTCTTTGCCTCAGTCGTGACACAAAGGCCACATCCCATCACTACTCCAGTTGTACTTTCCAGTAGCAAGGAGTGTTGTGTTAGGCGAAGACAAGATTGAATCGTTCCCGAATGTTGCTCCGCCAGTGGTTTGTTTCCTCAATCAAATATTCTAGAGATAGCACT
>JARACY010004452.1:0-26871 GCA_029255725.1 Scrobipalpa atriplicella | reverse complement strand
AAAAACAGTCAAAACTGTTTTTGACTAAAGGCATCGGTTAAAACCACTTTTGTCCGCAAAAATCAGTCAAAAATGTTTTTAACTAAGAGCATCGGTCAAAACCACTTTTGCCTGATTTTTTTAGTTAAAAGTGGTTTTGACTGGTTATGAGTTTTGACTGTAACATATACATTTAATTCGATTGTTAAAATCGAAATGTGCATTTTTTTTTAAATGATGAATGAAATCCACAATATTTTTAGCCATCAGTTTTAAGTATAAACGTTTTGAATTTTTTAAGCTACCCAGTCAAGTATCCAATTAATCCACTCTCATTGAAGAGTTCAATACATTGCCAAACACACATTCACAACCAAAATCATAGATGTCGCTGTTAGTAAATAAAACTCGCTATCGTTTTGTTCACATGTCGTGTATTTAAGTCCTTATTAGACCGTAACTAAAGATGTTCATATAACGCCAATATGAAATTTTGAAAATTTGTCGTGAATACCAGCTACAAATTAATTGAAATCTGTATCTACAATAAATCCTTCAAACTCTACTAACTTATTTAATGCGGGTGAAACCGCGGGCGGAGAGCTAGTTATAAACAAATAAAATACCTACTTACTTGCAAACATAAATAGATGAATATATATTATAATACCTATAAATATTACAGATATATCGAAGTGCTCAGTGAAATAATGCCGATATTATTGAGTCAGCCGAAAGTGTCTAAAGAATTTGTCGCCGGGAAGATATTGATACTGTCCGCTGGGCCTTATATCAATCAGCTTGGAGTTTTCTTGAATAGTAGCGGTAAGTTACAAGTTCTAATTAAAATAGGAAAATTGTGTTCCTAGCTAAGTCTAGCGTCTTGTGTCTGCTGCTTGAAAATATCATTGCCTTACGAACTGGACATTAGTTAATGCTTAATAATTATAACTTCCGTGCTGGATTGGAAGCGATCAAAAAGAGATCTACTAGTTACTTCTCCACCCTACTATATTTATTAGCCAGTTAAGGGACCTCAACAGAAGTACTTCAAAACATTGTTAGACGTGGGCCATTAACGCTTGACAGTTTATTTACTACAATTACTACAAACTGTGCATTCAATACTACAAAACTCGATTTCGTACTAGGTTCTTGCGCCACAACGCGTCTGTACAGGTCCGAATATGTATACGGGTTCTGCGTTTATTATTTTTCTTTGGTAGCAGTTTCTTAATGGTTTTTAGTGATTTATTATTCTTTGGTATTATTGATTGCAGGCCCTCGCCAGATGCCGTACAAAGTGCTAATGCTGAACACGTGTGTACAAGACACCGCGCGGTACAACTTTGACATCGACGACAACTGGTACAGGATGCTCAGCTTCTCCGCTCTCTACGACGGAATTGGTGAGCATTGAACACGTGTGTACAAGACACTGCGCGCTACAACTTACACATCGACGACAACTGGTACAGGATGCTCAGCTTCTCCGCTCTCTACGACGGAATTGGTGAGCATCGAACACGTGTGTACAAGACACTGCGCGGTACAACTTACACATCGACGACAACTGGTACAGGATGCTCAGCTTCTCCGCTCTCTACGACGGCATTGGTGAGCATTGGACACGTGTGTACAAGACACTGCGCGCTACAACTTCGACATCGACGACAACTGGTACAGGATGCTCAGCTTCTCCGCTCTCTACGACGGCATTGGTGAGCATTGAACACGTGTGTACAAGACACTGCGCGCTACAACTTCGACATCGACGACAACTGGTACAGGATGCTCAGCTTCTCCGCTCTCTACGACGGCATTGGTGAGCATTGAACACGTGTGTACAAGACACTGCGCGCTACAACTTCGACATCGACGACAACTGGTACAGGATGCTCAGCTTCTCCGCTCTCTACGACGGCATTGGTGAGCATTGAACACGTGTGTGCAAGACACTGCGCGGTACAACTTCGACATCGACGACAACTGGTACAGGATGCTCAGCTTCTCCGCTCTCTACGACGGCATTGGTGAGCATTGAACACGTTTGTACAAGACACTGCGCGCTACAACTTACACATCGACGACTACTGGTACAGGATGCTCAGCTTATCTTAATACCTGTTGTGGGACACATAAAAAAATTACCTGTTGTAGGTCTACCACTGATTCAGGGGTCTCTCTAGTAACAAATCCTGTAGACTGCAAAAATAGAAAAAATAGTACATTGTTTAACGAGGAGAGAACATGACCGATTCCCACGAGGGTGTAGATTGAGTGATTTGAAGTGTCATCATCCATTCGAACAGAACACAAACAAACAAAACACATAATAAATACAATTACACATTACATCGAAAACACTAAAAACCTTATTTACATTGAATAAGTCGAATAAATCAAAGAACGAAAAAGAATTCGCGCGGACATGTTGATTTTACCATATTTTTTACTTAAAAATATAAAAGAGGCAAATGAAGCTAAGCACATACTGCCAAAAAATGTAAGTGGCCAGTATCATTTTGTGGGCTTCGAGATATAAACTTTTTGTGTTTTGGCATCCGCCTGTTTCTAGTTTTGAATTATGAATTTAAAAAAAAATAAAGGAGGGGAGAAAATACTTTCTCCCCTAGGGGAGAAAGTAAATCCCATTTATTTTTTCCGCCCGCATATGCGTTCGCTTGGATTTACGTACTTTCTTCCCTTTTTTCAAGTAAGAACTAATATACTTTCCAAATAGGTGTAGTATAAAAATAATTATACTGTCCATTTAGTCCGTTGTTTGATAAACTATGAGTAGAAAGAATTGTTTTGCCAGTTCAGAGTTGTACTTACAAATTGCTTATTCCTAGGTACGGAAGAAAGCACGATAGACCATACAATATTGTGCATAGCAGCGAAAAATATAATAGCCGTTACGAAGATGACACTCAAGATTGATGAAAAACTCATCATACAAGATTGGGAGAAGAGACAAATACCGAGGTAGGTAACATTTTTAAATTCGGATATTTAAGGTATTAGAAATTTAATATAGTCTAGTGGTCTGAGCCTTGGGCTGCCGATTCGATGTAAGTGGATTTGATTTGATACTCATAGACACGCAATGTTTATACAGACACAGAAGATGATTTCTTTTTCATAGGTTTGACTTACAATTTTCGTGTGGGTTGTAACACAACTCACGAAAAAACGATAGAACGTTCTCTGTAAACTTGTCAAAGATCAATTCCTTGCATCTCTTACTCCCAGATAACTTTTACAAATACGTGGTGTAAGGGACAGCTTACCTTAAACCGATAGGGGTTGCCCATTCAATGAAACTGAACAATTTTCACCAGGAATATCTTTGGAGAAATGAAAAAATAATAATATGGCTCTCCCATACAAAATGACCACCTTGATCAAAGTATGGCAAAGCTAAAAACTTTTTCATTTTCTGAAAAAGAACCACTAACCAAAAAACCTGGTGAAAGTTCGTAACTTTCTTTTGCATTGGTGGTTTGTTTTGTTGACTGAGGAGCCCCTATTAGTTTGAGGTAAGCTGTCCCTTACAAACAGTATAAAAGTCTTGAAATTGTTCAGATTCAAAGACGCGCCAGTGGGTTCAAGTTGCGCGAGTACAGTACAAGAGCTGTCCCGACTGTCTCATGCCGTTCGTACTGGAGCAACCAACCTAGAACGGGTCAGCCTCACGCAGTCGCTGGCCATCTCTTCAGGGGAGATCTTGCACGCGCTTGACAGGATGAACAGGCTACAGGTACGCAAATAAATCTAAGAATGTGTAAAAAAAAATCTTTTTATATTAGCTTCGAAGGAAAACATCGTGGTCAAAAAAATGTGGATTAAGTCGACTAGGCCCTGGGTCGATAAGGCCTGCTCGCTCATCGATATAGTTCAATTCGCGGAGAACTAGCAGTCTTCTTTGGTAGTCGGGGTACAGGGCGAGGTTTTCGAATGAGAGTAGTCGTTTGTATTTGTCTCGCTTGCGTTCGGTTTGTTTGCGCTCGTAGACGATCGCGAATTCCGATTTGAAGTTCGCTATATCGGTGGTTTTCTTTAGGGTGTCGAGTTCGTTCTGAAATGGAGAAAAGGGATAAGTTTAGATTTTCCTAATCAAACTTGAAGGTGAAATACACACACGCCTTTGCTATGCAATAATTCGAAAGGAAGTTCCAAGTCCACCTGCTTGTGAACTATACCTAGATTGAGCAGATCATCTTCAACTTAGAACACAGTTCATAATACGTCCCTCCCCACCCAAGGCACGAGAGCGATCAGCGAGCAGGCCTTATCGACCCAGGGCCTAGTCGACTTAATCCACATTTTTTTGACCACGATGTTTTCCTTCGAAGCTAATATAAAAAGATTTTTTTTTACACATTCTTAGATTTATTTGCGTACCTGTAGCCTGTTCATCCTGTCAAGCGCGTGCAAGATCTCCCCTGAAGAGATGGCCAGCGACTGCGTGAGGCTGACCCGTTCTAGGTTGGTTGCTCCAGTACGAACGGCATGAGACAGTCGGGACAGCTCTTGTACTGTACTCGCGCAACTTGAACCCACTGGCGCGTCTTTGAATCTGAACAATTTCAAGACTTTTATACTGTTTGTAAGGGACAGCTTACCTCAAACTAATAGGGGCTCCTCAGTCAACAAAACAAACCACCAATGCAAAAGAAAGTTACGAACTTTCACCAGGTTTTTTGGTTAGTGGTTCTTTTTCAGAAAATGAAAAAGTTTTTAGCTTTGCCATACTTTGATCAAGGTGGTCATTTTGTATGGGAGAGCCATATTATTATTTTTTCATTTCTCCAAAGATATTCCTGGTGAAAATTGTTCAGTTTCATTGAATGGGCAACCCCTATCGGTTTAAGGTAAGCTGTCCCTTACACCACGTATTTGTAAAAGTTATCTGGGAGTAAGAGATGCAAGGAATTGATCTTTGACAAGTTTACAGAGAACGTTCTATCGTTTTTTCGTGAGTTGTGTTACAACCCACACGAAAATTGTAAGTCAAACCTATGAAAAAGAAATCATCTTCTGTGTCTGTATAAACATTGCGTGTCTATGAGTATCAAATCAAATCCACTTACATCGAATCGGCAGCCCAAGGCTCAGACCACTAGACTATATTAAATTTCTAATACCTTAAATATCCGAATTTAAAAATGTTACCTACCTCGGTATTTGTCTCTTCTCCCAATCTTGTATGATGAGTTTTTCATCAATCTTGAGTGTCATCTTCGTAACGGCTATTATATTTTTCGCTGCTATGCACAATATTGTATGGTCTATCGTGCTTTCTTCCGTACCTAGGAATAAGCAATTTGTAAGTACAACTCTGAACTGGCAAAACAATTCTTTCTACTCATAGTTTATCAAACAACGGACTAAATGGACAGTATAATTATTTTTATACTACACCTATTTGGAAAGTATATTAGTTCTTACTTGAAAAAAGGGAAGAAAGTACGTAAATCCAAGCGAACGCATATGCGGGCGGAAAAAATAAATGGGATTTACTTTCTCCCCTAGGGGAGAAAGTATTTTCTCCCCTCCTTTATTTTTTTTTAAATTCATAATTCAAAACTAGAAACAGGCGGATGCCAAAACACAAAAAGTTTATATCTCGAAGCCCACAAAATGATACTGGCCACTTACATTTTTTGGCAGTATGTGCTTAGCTTCATTTGCCTCTTTTATATTTTTAAGTAAAAAATATGGTAAAATCAACATGTCCGCGCGAATTCTTTTTCGTTCTTTGATTTATTCGACTTATTCAATGTAAATAAGGTTTTTAGTGTTTTCGATGTAATGTGTAATTGTATTTATTATGTGTTTTGTTTGTTTGTGTTCTGTTCGAATGGATGATGACACTTCAAATCACTCAATCTACACCCTCGTGGGAATCGGTCATGTTCTCTCCTCGTTAAACAATGTACTATTTTTTCTATTTTTGCAGTCTACAGGATTTGTTACTAGAGAGACCCCTGAATCAGTGGTAGACCTACAACAGGTAATTTTTTTATGTGTCCCACAACAGGTATTAAGATAAGCTGAGCATCCTGTACCAGTAGTCGTCGATGTGTAAGTTGTAGCGCGCAGTGTCTTGTACAAACGTGTTCAATGCTCACCAATGCCGTCGTAGAGAGCGGAGAAGCTGAGCATCCTGTACCAGTTGTCGTCGATGTCGAAGTTGTACCGCGCAGTGTCTTGCACACACGTGTTCAATGCTCACCAATGCCGTCGTAGAGAGCGGAGAAGCTGAGCATCCTGTACCAGTTGTCGTCGATGTCGAAGTTGTAGCGCGCAGTGTCTTGTACACACGTGTTCAATGCTCACCAATGCCGTCGTAGAGAGCGGAGAAGCTGAGCATCCTGTACCAGTTGTCGTCGATGTCGAAGTTGTAGCGCGCAGTGTCTTGTACACACGTGTTCAATGCTCACCAATGCCGTCGTAGAGAGCGGAGAAGCTGAGCATCCTGTACCAGTTGTCGTCGATGTCGAAGTTGTAGCGCGCAGTGTCTTGTACACACGTGTCCAATGCTCACCAATGCCGTCGTAGAGAGCGGAGAAGCTGAGCATCCTGTACCAGTTGTCGTCGATGTGTAAGTTGTACCGCGCAGTGTCTTGTACACACGTGTTCGATGCTCACCAATTCCGTCGTAGAGAGCGGAGAAGCTGAGCATCCTGTACCAGTTGTCGTCGATGTGTAAGTTGTAGCGCGCAGTGTCTTGTACACACGTGTTCAATGCTCACCAATTCCGTCGTAGAGAGCGGAGAAGCTGAGCATCCTGTACCAGTTGTCGTCGATGTCAAAGTTGTACCGCGCGGTGTCTTGTACACACGTGTTCAGCATTAGCACTTTGTACGGCATCTGGCGAGGGCCTGCAATCAATAATACCAAAGAATAATAAATCACTAAAAACCATTAAGAAACTGCTACCAAAGAAAAATAATAAACGCAGAACCCGTATACATATTCGGACCTGTACAGACGCGTTGTGGCGCAAGAACCTAGTACGAAATCGAGTTTGTAGTATTGAATGCACAGTTTGTAGTAATTGTAGTAAATAAACTGTCAAGCGTTAATGGCCCACGTCTAACAATGTTTTGAAGTACTTCTGTTGAGGTCCCTTAACTGGCTAATAAATATAGTAGGGTGGAGAAGTAACTAGTAGATCTCTTTTTGATCGCTTCCAATCCAGCACGGAAGTTATAATTATTAAGCATTAACTAATGTCCAGTTCGTAAGGCAATGATATTTTCAAGCAGCAGACACAAGACGCTAGACTTAGCTAGGAACACAATTTTCCTATTTTAATTAGAACTTGTAAACTTACCGCTACTATTCAAGAAAACTCCAAGCTGATTGATATAAGGCCCAGCGGACAGTATCAATATCTTCCCGGCGACAAATTCTTTAGACACTTTCGGCTGACTCAATAATATCGGCATTATTTCACTGAGCACTTCGATATATCTGTAATATTTATAGGTATTATAATATATATTCATCTATTTATGTTTGCAAGTAAGTAGGTATTTTATTTGTTTATAACTAGCTCTCCGCCCGCGGTTTCACCCGCATTAAATAAGTTAGTAGAGTTTGAAGGATTTATTGTAGATACAGATTTCAATTAATTTGTAGCTGGTATTCACGACAAATTTTCAAAATTTCATATTGGCGTTATATGAACATCTTTAGTTACGGTCTAATAAGGACTTAAATACACGACATGTGAACAAAACGATAGCGAGTTTTATTTACTAACAGCGACATCTATGATTTTGGTTGTGAATGTGTGTTTGGCAATGTATTGAACTCTTCAATGAGAGTGGATTAATTGGATACTTGACTGGGTAGCTTAAAAAATTCAAAACGTTTATACTTAAAACTGATGGCTAAAAATATTGTGGATTTCATTCATCATTTAAAAAAAAATGCACATTTCGATTTTAACAATCGAATTAAATGTATATGTTACAGTCAAAACTCATAACCAGTCAAAACCACTTTTAACTAAAAAAATCAGGCAAAAGTGGTTTTGACCGATGCTCTTAGTTAAAAACATTTTTGACTGATTTTTGCGGACAAAAGTGGTTTTAACCGATGCCTTTAGTCAAAAACAGTTTTGACTGGTTTTTTCAGTCAAAAGTGGTTTTGCCTGATTATAATTCAGACTATCGGTCAAAATTCATAAAAAGTTAAGGTAGTCAGTGATAATTACCAGGAAATTCATAAAAAAAAGTGTGTCACAAGTCAAGTCAAGTCAAGTCAAGTCAAGTCACAAGTCAAGTCAAGTCACAAGTCAATTCAAGTAACAAGTGACAAATGACAAGTAACAAGTGACAAATGACAAGTAACAAGTGACAAGTGACAAGCTTCCCGTAAGGTCTACTTCCTGAAATGTCAACTTCCCGTAAGGTCTACTTACTGTAAGGTCAACTTCCCGTAAAGTCAACTTCCCGTAAGGTCACATCCCGTAAGGTCAAATTCTCTTAAGGTCAACTTCCCGTTAGGTCACATCCCGTCAGGTTAACTTCCCGTAAGGTCAAATTCTCTTAAGGTCAACTCCCCGTTATGTCAATTTCCCGTACGGTCAACTTCCCGGACCTGACGGAATGTGACCTAACGGGAAGTTGACCTTAAGAGAATTTGACCTTACGGTTAGTTTACTACGGGAAGTTGACCTTATGAGAATTTGACCTTACGGGATGTGACCTTACGGGAAGTTGACTTTACGGGAAGTTGACCTTACAGTAAGTAGACCTTACGGGAAGTTGACATTTCAGGAAGTAGACCTTACGGGAAGCTTGTCACTTGTCACTTGTTACTTGTCATTTGTCACTTGTTACTTGAATCGTGACTTGACTTGACTTGACTTGTGACACACTTTTTTTTTATGAATTTCCTGGTAATTATCACTGACTACCTTAACTTCTTATGAATTTTGACCGATAGTCTGAATTATAATCAGGCAAAACCACTTTTGACTGAAAAAACCAGTCAAAACTGTTTTTTACTAAAGGCATCGGTTAAAACCACTTTTGCCCGCAAAAATCAGTCAAAAATGTTTTTAACTAAGAGCATCGGTCAAAACCACCTTTGCCTGTTTTTTTTAGTTAAAAGTGGTTTTGACTGGTTATGAGTTTTGACTGTAACATATATAAGTTATTGATTTGATTAGTCAATATTTACTAAAATGTGACGTCATAATTTACTATTTTCATACAAAAAAGCGTTTTTGACATTTCATAAAAAGTTGCTGATTTGACTAGTTAGAAAGTAGCCAATTATATGCTGCTGCGTTGCAGCGAGCGGTGTACTACATTTCTCTGAGTATTCCTTCTCGGCGAGTTGCAGTTGCTTGCGGTAGTTGTCGGCTTGTGTACAATAAACAAGAAATAAATAAATAAATATACCCTGCAGCTGCGTCATAGAATGTGGCTAACGGTGCTAAATGTGCAGCGAGCGGTGTACTGCATTTCTCCGAGTATTCCTTCTCGGCGATTTCAAGTTGCTTGCGGTAGTTGTCGGCTTGCACTATCTGGTCGAACTCGCGGAAGGAACGCTGCATCATGCCTTCCACTGACACTGTCGCCACACTAAAGAAACAGAAACAATGATATCATAAATGGTTCAGTTAGAAAGGACAATGCAGGCTGAATCACCTGAATGTCTGGAAGAAAAAAGTTCCCATGCTTTGGAGGGCACGTTAAGCCGTCGTCGCGGTCGCTGTCAGAGGCCTATTAGCTGTGCTATTAGACGGTTTAAAAACTCTTACACAAGAATTCATCGGATTTATCGACTCGAAAACCCCACAATAGGAAGAAGAAGACTTACCTTGTGATTCTGATCGCCACCATGTGTAAAAGTAAAAATAGAAATTATAGAATCATTTCACAAAATCGGGTACACTAGCCAAACATTTTTATAGTTTTGTTTTTCATTACATAGTTAAGGATTTTAAAAACTTCTATTTATCAATTATATAAAAGTCGTAAACCTCCACAAAAAAATTATGAAGATTTTTGAAACATGTGTCAAAACAGAAACAGAAATGTAGCCAATTTAAAAAGACATCACAGATAACTCTTGGTGGTATCGTGAGTATTTTAAAGTGAAATCTTGCTTCGGAGGGCACGTTCTTACCGCAGCAGGCTGAGTATCATGGCGTAGGTGAGCCTGAACTGTGAGGATAGCTTCTGCGGGATTCCCAGCATCATGCCCTTGAGCGTCATCAGGTCCGGGACGCCATCTTTGCATAGGATTATCACAGTGCCGGTATCGTCCAAACCTGACAACATTATAATATTAACAGATATCAAATCTTTCATTCTGGACTGCGAGCGATAGAAAAACATAGAATTTTCCAGCTGCCCTTCCCACCAATGATCATTTCTTTTTTGTTTTACTGCTTTTATTAGACAATGGATACAAACGACGGCACAGCTTACTGGTTGAAATCTATGAAAAAAAAAACAATTAAAGGTTGTGCCTAAAAAATGAAGCCTGTTCGAAATTTAAAAAGATGATAACTATGAAAATCAGTACAACTTTGCTGGAGAGTTTTGATGTTCGAAATTTAAAAAAGATGGCAACTATGAAATCTGGTACAGCTTTGCTCTCTGGAGAGTTTTTCTTTTTCTATTTGAGTATCCATAAATATCAAACTGCGTATTGTTGCTTCTTCGTATGGAATACGACTATTATTTCCGAGCATGGTTGAGAAAAACAACTATACCTCTCCGTCCCGCGCGGCCTGCCATCTGGATGTACTCGGCGGGCGCGAGCGTGCGGCGCTGCAGGCCGTCGAACTTGGTCGTCTCGTCGAACACGACCGTGCGCGCGGGCATGTTCACGCCCATGGCGAATGTTTCCGTCGCGAACAAAATTTTCACCTGTAAAAAAAGTGGTCTGATCTGAGCCATGTACTCTTCCGGAGGTCGTGGATTCGATTACCACTTTGTGAGGTTTTCCCCAGATTGGTTAGGTTAGGTTAGGTTAGGTTACAAATAAGAGATTACTTACAAAACCAGACTGAAAGAGCATTTCCACTATTTCTTTGAGCAGCGGTAATATTCCACTATGGTGCACTCCGATACCGTTCTCTAAGACTCTTTGTAGCCTGATTACCTAAAAAAAAGTTAAAAAATATAGTTTAAAAAATATATTTTTAACAATAATTCTTTATTGAACCAAAAACAGTTTTTGATTCAGAATAAAAATCAGTAAGTACTATAAGTACCTACTTACACAAGGCCGCTCGAAACGGATGAAGTTTTTTCTGGAAATAAATTATGGATTTTTATCATATTATACTTGTGCAGTTTTCTGACCTTCATATCATAATTGTAAGAAATTTCATGAAAATCCATAAAACATTTCCAAAGAAAACTTCATCCGTTTCAAGCGGCTCTATGTATATTTCTCAGATGTTTTCCTTCACCGTAAAAGCGCCGAATAAACGTACATATGAAATTCGAAAACCGAAAAACACATTGGTACACGGTGGGATTCGAACCACTACCTCCTGCACAGAAGGCCGCGGCCCTATCCACTACACCATCCGGGCTTATTGTAGGCTTACGGGTTTATAGCATAGACTTGTTATATAACACTTATTTTATTAAATTACACTTTCTCAGTAAACCTGTGGAAGTTTTCTGTCTGGTTCTTTTAACCTCTGCAAACATTTTTGGAAGAATGCCCGAATGTGACCTTTTTCTTTGGCCGTCGTTAAGTCGACTGACATGAGATTATCTGCGTTTTGGTCACACCTAAAAAAAAGTAATAATAAATATGAAGATTAGGTGAAACACGGAAACTTATGTAACAAACAATAAATTAGGCTGCTCTCGATTCTGGCGGCAGCTTTCCTTAACTAATTTTAAGATAGCGTTGTCCTGTCACTTTTTCAATTTTTCATATTAATGTCAATGGCGACAATACTCGCCGGAGGATTTTAATTCTCATTCTTAGTAGAGCTGTCTCTTTCTTAATTTTGACATAAGAACAGGATAGCAAATAAACTCAATTTTTGACGTTCCTAATTTATATAAGCTGCTTTAAATAAGAAAAGAACCGAGCATTGAAGAATTTACATGAATAGTATCGTAAACGTACAAAATCACTAAATCTTGACTAAAATGGTCACCTGTCATTATCTATCCCGAGAGAACAGAAAGGGACGGCAATAATGATTTAGTATAAGACATTCTCTACGAATCGATAGCAAGCTCATGTGTTTATTTGTTATCTCTCATATGTCAAAGTTGAGAAGTGGTCTCATAGAATAAAATAGGATTATACTTTATTGCATAAAAACACATAAGGCGGCCTTATTGCTAATGTAGCAATGTCTTCCAGGCAACCAGGCAGTAGGAAACGGCATAATCATACCTGTTCCTTGAGAGCGTGAATGCCACAACGGGTAGCTTGTCGTGTTGACGGAGGTGGTCTATGAACGCCACCCACATCGTCTGCTCCGCCTTTGGATTATTGTACTGTTTTCCGCCCGCTAGAAGTACAATACTATTAAACATCCTACATACTGGTTACTAGGAAAAGTTCCCCTAATCTTGCGCTAGCGAAACGCGCATGAACGTACCCCAGATACAATAAAATAAAGCCTAATCTAGGTTGGGTCTAGTTTCCTAGGTAGCTGAGGTCAGATGGCAGTCCCACCTTCATGCAATCACCTAGATTAGGTAGTCGACTAGCAAGAGAGATAATCCAAGCTTACCTTTAGGACCGAAGTTTTTCTTGTACTCGTTTTTATCTTCTCTGGCCTTCTTAGCAGCTACCGCCTCGTTATATCCCCTTAGTTGGAAGTTGCCTTCTTGGTCTACCACTAGGAACCTTTCGTTCTTCGATTTCCCGCCAGTTCCTGAAATGAACATTCTCTGTTAGGTTGGCAAAATTTCGATAGAAGTAGTAACTTCTGGACTGTGTATTTTTAAAATGGTAAGAGATTTTTTGGTCGATACAGCAGTCGCTGAGTTTAAAGCCAGTATCCTCGTTCAATTAATAAATAAATAATAAATCATTTTATTTCTCCACAAAAGTTACATAGAGCCTTAATATTAAAGCCAAGGAAATAATTTAAAATTTGTGGGAGACTGAAGCCTAATAAGTAGGTTATCCCTTAGATTAGGTAGTCGATTCCGTGAACTACGGGAGATAATGATGATGACAGCAGTTTTTGAGTTTCTAGGTACAAAACAAAAATATTTCTTTCCCTTTATAATTATAACGCAAAATTACCTGTGTATAGATAGTGACACAAAGGCACAGGCCGTTTGGGCGTGGAGACGACGTAGACCTTGCGTTTCTTGGTGCGGCCCACCCAGTCCGCGAACTGGAGAGTGTTCGGTACAGTTGCACTCAACATCACTATGCTCACGTGAGACGGCAGCAGGATCAGAACCTCCTCCCATACGTAGCCTCGCTGAAATAAAACTGTGATCAGCTTTCCTATATTTCCAAAGATGTTTTAAGTCAAATTGAGACAAGATAAACGAATGAAAGATTCTGTTAGGAAGTAAAAGCCAGAATCTCATAACGCAATCTATAGTAAAATAAAAGCTAAAAGATGCATTTCAATTTCTGCCAATTTGGTACTTTTAATTTTAATCGAATACTGTTGTGTTGACTGGCAGGTTAACAACAAAGCTACGCATAGCCCGTCTTTATCCCTAATGGGGAAAGCAAAGCGTCAACAACCCAAATAAAGGTCCACTTCTGACAAGTTTTGAGGGTTATTTCAGATAGATATTTGCTGTAGTGACAGGTTGTCAGCCTATCGCCTAAATGACAAAACACTGAAACCCTGGAATCCCTTAGATGGTTTGGTCAGAGAGTCAAGTTCAGGGTTTACTGCATGCTCGGGAAGAGAAGCTGCTGGCACATTCTTTGCTTCCCTTTCACTTCCAATACAGCATCGAATACTTGTATGAGAGAAACAGCCAGTTTAACTTATTAAACGATGTTTAATTACAATGGTCTTTCCGTTTTAAATAATATTCTTGAATTCTCCAAAAACAAAGTAACACTGTTAAAAATAGACTAGACAGAGAGCGAGTGAAGGAGCGAGCGAGATAGCGCATAGATTGTTTCGTTTCATTGTAAGTATGGAAATAATGTCTTTTTCATCCCATCTATTCGAAAACGACGACTTTAATCGCATATAAGTGCGCCTAAAGTTGATGCTTCTAAGCGACATAGGTACTATTACTCTACTCTTTGCTAGAGACTGTCCCAGCCGGGTAAAAATGAGATTTTAATCCTCTTTATGAAAATAAGTGCGATTAAAAGAACTTTTAATCGCACTTTTTGAATTTGGAACCTCTTTTTCTTTTTTCTTGATTTGGCATGACTGACGCGGAGTGAAACAAAATAGTTTTTTTTTTTTTTTTTTTTTTTAGATGTCGAATTCAAATAATGGTACACTGGCTGGTTAGACTGCGCGACGGCTGATAAAATAAAAATAATTGAAAATGCACGAACTACGGCACGAGTGGGCAGCAGGGTTTTATAGGGAGCCCGTGTATTCGACTCTTTTTACGAATTATTAAATATTCAAAATGAGGTCTTCTAGCAGTGAAATTACCTATAACATTCTTAATCTTTTATATTTAAATTTACAAGTGTTAGTTAGGCGCCTTTTTTTCTCATAGAGGGGGATGAAAAGTAGAGTGTATCACTCGGGAGCAAAAATATTTTTGGCTCGGGCGACGTACTTCGAATCCCTCGCTACGTTCAGGATTCTACTTTAGAATCCCTCGCTACGCTCGGGATTCTACTCTAGAATCCCTCACTTCGCTCTGGATTCAAAAAAACGCCCTCGCCTTAAAAATATTATTTTACTCCCACGTAATAAAATCTACTATTACCTCTGCATTATTGATATAGTGGACCTCATCAAATATGACAAACTCGAGATCCCTGGTGACGTCAGAGCCGCAGTAGAGCATCGAGCGCAGGATCTCGGTGGTCATCACCAGGCAGGAGGCGGTCGCGTTGATCTGCAAGTCTCCCGTCAGCAGACCCACCTCACCGAACATCTTGTTGAAGTCGTTGTACTTCTGGTTGGACAGTGCTTTGATTGGTGACGTGTAGATTGCTCTGTAAGATATAGATACCTCGAATCTTCGCGAAAATGCTAGGGATATTGCGACAAAACGGCGATAATTATGCAATGGTAGAAGGTAAATTTTTAATGAATGGCCAATTTTTAGTTTCTTACTTAATTATAATATTTATACATCCACAAAGATTGAGATTAGAGAGAGGACAGAAGAGAAGAAAGGTGAGAAACGAAAAAGGAAGAGTCGGAAGTAGTACTTAGCATCCTTAAAAATATACCACATTTTAATAATTCTATAAGTTTAGGGGTGAAATGGGGTCTACATCCTAGGGGGCTTGCCTATTAATAAGTCCGGCTAAACGATCCCAATAAAGCGGTGGTAGGCTCCGTTTGGGGCCACCTGGGTTGCGACCAGCCTCTCACCGGAGTCCGGCGCCAAACAGCTTGCTGTGTTCCGTCAGTGCGTGCGTGAGAGTGCCATGCCAGTGCCATAACAGGCATTTTCTGGGTGAGCTCGCTCCATCGTCGACTCTGTCACTGTCATCCCTGACCTTGTCTGGAGCAATCCCATTTCAAAGTTTAAAAAAAAAGTTGCAGAGGATTATGTTTACCTGGTACAGTTTCTTCTGGACATGGCAATAGCATACTCAGCAACAACAGTCTTTCCGGCAGACGTATGAGCAGCCACAAACACATGGTGGCCTTCTTCCAATTTCAATATGGCCTGAAAACAGAAACATTTCATTCACTAGATTTGCTTCGAATCTATTTTATTTATTTATTATTTGACAGTTTATTGCACACATGAATACAAAAGACACAAACACAAAAAACGGTAGCACAACAGGTACAGCTTATTTCTAAAGAGAAACCTCTTCCAGCTGACCTACGGTAGTGAGTGCTTGAATGGCTAAAAATTGCAGTTGACTGCAATATTGCATTTTACACACACCCACACAAAATAACGCCTTTATCCCTTATGGGGTAAGCAGTTTGTAAAACGACTAGTAAAAGGCGTTTTTGCCATGTTTGATTAAAAACACTGTAACTCTCAAATACCTTTGCTGGTTTTTACAGCATGCCCGGGAGGAGAAACAGCTGGGACATACTATGTTTTTCTATATAGCTCCCAGTCCAGCATGGAAGAAATTGCATTTTATGCAAAGATTTTATGGTTCAATTAGCTGCAAAAAACTTGTTTTAAACTATCGTTTGAGGAACATATTTATTATTATAACTATATTATTATTATAACTATATTATATTATTATATTTATGGTATATATACCTGTTTCTGGAAGTTATCCAACTCAAAGGGATAAGAATGCGCCATATCCTTTATCTTCTCTCTGAATTCCGGCACAGGCTGGGAAACATCGATCATTTCCGCCCATTGTGTGGAAGTAACTCCAGTTCTGACTGAGGAACTAGTTATGTTCAATATTGGGAGCTCTGGGAGCTCTACTTGGGGTTGAATTATGGTACTTTCCAGGAAATTATCATTGTCACTATCTGGATCCTGATCTGTTACTACAGGTCTCCTGACAGGCTTTGGCTTAGGTTGCTGTTCATCATCATCTTTCCATAAACCTAAAATTGAAGAATAAATATTTGAAAAAACTTTAGGATAGTTTTTTTTTTCTAGCTAAGTAACTTTCTTTGCTACACTTAAATATGAAAATGAAGTTCTCCTTCTTATGAGTCAAACAATGACCCAATGAACCCTGATGTCATAGTTTTTAAACTACCTAGTAGCACAGCTAATAGGCCTCTGTGACATGATTAGTTAAAAGTAAAGAATTTCTTTTAATTTTTTTTAAAGAAGTAAGGATTATATTCGTCATTCTGACTTGACTACTGCCTGGTAGCTCGGTTGGCAGAGCGATGGAAATGCATTCCGAAGGTTCAAACCCTGCCGGCGGTGAATTTCTAATTTTTCTTCTCATATTTATGGTATTCTATTTTCAAATATTATCAAGAGGTAGATCATCAAGGTTTTATTTTACAGCTATCTGTAATGAACATACCTACTAAATGTGCATTATTATCAACAACTTCCTCCAGATTGATTTTGATCTGAAGATCAATATCATCTTTGCACTCTGTACTGGGTACTTCTTCTTTATTTGGGTGGTTAAGCACTGTAACACCATCCGTTGCAAAGATAGCACCTTCTTTGCAACCAGGAGGTATAACTAGTAGATCTGTAAAGATATACAAAAATGTAAAAGTATGTAAATTAAGACACATTATAAAGTGAATTATACCAGGAGTAAAAAATTTGCTGACCTAACTTTAGGCTGTGACTGTGAGCCTACCTATGAAACCGAAAACCTTTGCCCTAGGACCAAAGGTCGAAATATGGAATAAAAGTTTGGCCCTCCCATACAAATGGTGCAAGCCGTGCAGGGAGGGTACCCTGGTAAGTCCTTTCGGGGTTTTTGAATGGGTTTCTAATAAAGGTTTGCTTACCATACTCGATCGATCGTTGACAGAACCCGTTCAATTAGGGTTTCGTATTTCGTATATCGAATAATTTAACTAACCTTCACCCAAAAACTTTCCAGGTTCATCTGAATCCAAATCAATGTTGATATTAGTGGGTGTTTGAGCTTCCTCTAACATTTTCAGTAATTCCTCTTCAAATCCGGCGGGCAGAAATGGGTTCTGAGTGGTTGTGCCTCTGGTGGCTAGGCCTGGAGGCAGCGGCGCTCGCGACATGGACAAACTTTCCTCATCATCTTCCACTGGTATGCTGATCTCTTCTAAGCCTATAATTTGGCCAGTGATCGGGTCTCTGACTACCTAAAAATTTATTTAAGAAAAAACATTACAGTAATAAAATAAGGGTATTTCTTTAGTATAATACTAATATGCGTTAATAATATGCGTTACGGTGGTGTAAGGGCTTGCCAGCTGGTTACATAGAATTTAAGGGCTTTACTTCAAGGGTAGTATCAGGTCCAACGCCGTCATCGTCGTCAAATTTGAACAAGGAATCCACATCAGTTTTCCTGTGCCAGTGTGTCTGGGACCGCTCCCAGCGGTGGATGGACAGCCGCTCTGGCTTCAGCAGGTAGTCTTTCACTCGTTCGCCCAAGTCATCCAAAATAGGTGGAATCTAAAACATATATGCGGTACCAACTTAGAATATCGTGATAGAATATCGTGATGGAATTAATTCGTAGAGTTAGATAGAGTATACTAATTGCTGTACCTACTTACCTTAAAATCAGAAAACTCATCATCTTGTTCTGTAGCCATTATTTAAACCTTTTTTTAAGTATTAATCACTTATTTTTCCTGGAGAAATTTTGACGAGAGGTTATTAACACACAAGTCTGTTTACAATTTGTAGGTTTTTTAAAGGACTCATTTTACGCGTTCCAATATGATATCTTTATGTTTGATTTCTCACTTAAAAATGTATATTACAATATTTTTTGAGCCTTTATTTGAAGCAATAATGATTAATTTATTACTTAAATTACCTTTTACTTTTGCTATAAACTTTTTCATAAATACAGAAAGAAAATACAAAAATTTGGTACTAAAAAATACCTTCCAATATGACAAGGATGACAAGTGACTGCTGCTATATTGCCAGATTCAAATAAAAAATATAATAGAAATGAAAATAAAACAAGGTGTGTGTGCTAAAAGAGTAGAAATTAAAAAGTAGCAACATCGTCGTGTCGTCCCTTTCAAACCGCGTTGCTATGAAAGGGACGACACGACGATGTTGCTACTTTTTAATTTCTACTTTTTTGTGTCGCACTGTACCTATTAAATAAAATTAACTAAAATGTTCGTTGTCTGTCTATTCTATTCTATCTAAGCATGACGTATGTATTTTTATCCAAATAGGAACATTTCTCCTATATATGGCAGCACCAGCACCGTCTACGTGTGACATTTACTGTTTCATTTACGAAGTAAGGTATAGATAGAAAATAAAAGCCACTGCAGATAGGCTGCACTGTGAGTGTATTGTTTGCCCAAGCTCATTTCAAATGTTTAAAAAATAACAAGTAGCGGGAAAAAGAAAATATGAAACATGCTTTGGGTGTTAGTGGTCTGTAGGTGGCTGTGGCTGACGTGGCTGTGTTCGTGTATCATCATCAGAGTGAGTGAAGTGGCGAGAGAACTACAGGTACAGGCACAATCTACATGTAGGTATATTTTTTCTTTTGTAGGTAAAATACTAGCTGTCAGAAAAGACCTCAATCATTTAGGCTTAGCACGCACAGCGATTTCTCTCGCGCGAAAAAAATCGCGGGTGAGGTGCGCATATTCGCGCATTTGTGTGGGCTTATCCCTACCCCGCTAGTTTCCTTCAGGCGCAAAATGTCCCTTTCGCAAAATCTATGCCCTACCCGGGCGCTAGTTTTATTTACATTCTCTTTGTACCCGGGCTTATCCCAGGACTTGGGCCAATTTAGTATGGCTGCAGCTATTAGTGATTATTTACTCAGTGGTGCGACTGGTAGAGCCGTTAACATGAAGAGAGTTTAATATTTAAATCAATAAAACAAATATTAATAATAAAAGAGGCTTTATTATTATAAAGAACACATTTTATTGACAACATTATTCAAACTTGATCCAACATTACCTACTATAACAAAACTTATATGAACCAGAATCATTTGTTATTTTTTTTTCCGGGCCCTCCTCCACCCATGGTCATTCTCATCTATTTATCTAACCCTCCGACCGAAACCGTGGGATATGCGTGCGTATTGGCAAGCGCATTCTTGATACCCTACAAATTTTCTTTTATCTTTTCTCTGAGGGTTAGAGCTGCGAAGCATCGAAGGCAGAAGCGAAGTGGTGATGGTAAGTTGTAAGTTTTCTTGAAACCCATGCAGATTGTGGTGCAGATAACCTGTAAACAAAAAAAAAAGTTTTAATATGCAGAATTTTATAAAAAAACATATTTATTTTATAAACTCAGCTAAATTAAATTCTTACCATTTTCTTGTTGTTGAATGTGGGTTGATCTAGTTTCTTTCTTAAATCTTCTATCGCCATTTTTTTCTTTCGCCTTCTGTCTTCATCTTCTTTCTTGAGTCCTCATCTTCTTTCTTGAGTCTTCTGTCTTCATCTTCTTGCTTCAGTTTTTAATTTCTTGCTTAGTTTTCATTTTCTTGCTTGGGACTTTCTTGATTGAGTGTTCGCTTTCAGGGTTCTGCCCTTTCTGTTGTCATCTTTTGCTAAGTCATCTTATTGCTTGATATTAATTTTTTTCTTGAGTATTCTCTTAATTTTCTTTTTTGAGTCAATCTTGCTTCAGTTTTTATTATTTTGCTTGAGTCTTCATCCTCTTGTCTCCTGTCATGAGTCTTCATTTTCTTGCTTGAGTCTTCATCTTCTTGCTTGTGTCTTCTTGCTTGAGTGTTCATCTTCTTGCTTGTGTCTTCATCTTCTTGCTTGAGCCTTCATCTTCTTGCTTGAGCCTTCATCTTCTTGCTTGAGCCTTCATCTTTTTGCTTAAGCCTTCATCTTCTTACTTTAATCCTCTTGCTCGAGCCTTTATTTTCTAGCCTGAGTCTTTATCTACTTGATTAATCTTCTTGCTTGAGTCTTCATCTTCTAGTTTTCGTCTTCTCGCATGAGTTTCCGTCTATTTGCATGACCCTTCATCTTCTTGTTGAGTCTTCATCTTCTTGTTGAGTCTTCATCTTCTTGTTGAGTCTTCATCTTCTTGTTGAGTCTTCATCTTCTTGCTTGATTCATCATCTTCTTGCTTGTGTTTTCATCTTCTTGCTTGTGTCTTCATCTTCTTGCTTGTGTCTTCATCTTCTTGCTTGTGTCTTCATCTTCTTGCTTCAGTCTTCATCTTCTTGCTTCAGTCTTCATCTTCTTGCTTCAGTCTTCATCTTCTTGCTTCACTCTTCATCTTTTTGCTTGAGTCTTCATCTTCTTGCTTGAGTCTTCATCTTCTTGCTTGAGTCTTCATCTTCTTGCTTGAGTCTTCATCTTCTTGCTTAAGTCCTCATCTTCTTGCTTGAGTCTTCATCTTCTTGCTTGAGTCTTCATCTTCTTGCTTGAGTCTTTATCTTCTTGCTTGAGTCTTCATCTTCTTGCTTAAGTCCTCATCTTCTTGCTTGAGTCTTCATCTTCTTGCTTTAGTCTTTATCTTCTTGCTAGAGTCTTCATCTTTTTGCTTGAGTTTTCATCTTCTTGCTTGAGTCTTCATCTTTCCGCTTGAATCTTTATCTTCGTGAGTTTTTATTCTTTTGGTTTGGGCATTCGTCTGGTTTCTTCAGTCGTTTTTCCTTTGTTATTAGTCTTCTTTCTTCCGTCTTCGTCTTATTTCTTCAGTCTTCATCTTCTTTCTTCGTCTTCTTTTTTATCTTCGTCTTCTTTCTTCCGTCTTCGTCTTCTTTCT
This sequence comes from Scrobipalpa atriplicella, assembly GCA_029255725.1. Taxonomy (NCBI): domain Eukaryota; kingdom Metazoa; phylum Arthropoda; class Insecta; order Lepidoptera; family Gelechiidae; genus Scrobipalpa; species Scrobipalpa atriplicella. Next base: position 5,404 of record JARACY010004452.1, on the reverse strand, counting down.
TCCGTCTTCATCTTCTTTCTTCCGTCTTCGTCTTCTTTCTTCGTTCTTCGTCATCTTTCTTCCTTCTTCGTCTTCTTTCTTCCGTCTTCGTCTTCTTTCTTCCGTCTTCATCTTCTTTCTTCCGTCTTCGTCTTCTTGCTTCGTTCTTCGTCATCTTTCTTCCTTCTTCGTCTTCTTTATCCCGTCTTCGTCTTCTTTCTTCAGTCTTCGTCTTCTTTCTTCCGTCTTTGTCTTCTTTCTGCCGTCCTTTTCTTCTTTCTTCCGCAGTCTTCTTTCTTCAGTCTTCGTCTTCTTTCTTCAGTCTTCGTCTTCTTTCTTCAGTCTTCGTCTTCTTTCTTCAGTCTTCGTCTTCTTTCTTCAGTCTTCGTCTTCTTTCATCAGTCTTCGTCTTCTTTCTTCCATAGTCGTAATTAATATTCTTCGTAAAAGTTTTTTTGTCTTTCTTGAGTCTTCTGTCTTCATCTTCTTTATTGAATCTTCTGTCTTTATCTTCTTTCTTGAGTCTTTTGTCTTCATCTTCTTTCTTGAGTCTTCTGTCTTCATCTTCATTCTTGAGTCTTCAGTCTTCGACTTCTTTCCTGAATCTTCTGTCTTCATCTTCTTTCTTGAGTCTTCTGTCTTCGACTTCTTTCCTGAATCTTCGATCTTCTTCGTTAGTTATTTAACCTTGTCTATTTTCGATCTGACTCGATTATGACGAGTATCGTGTAGAAATTGTTCAAAGATTCTCCGATCAATGGTTAAAAAGCGTCAAGTTCAATACTTCCTGTTGATCGGTAGCTGGCGGGTTGCGTCATCTTTTTTGAAGATCACCAAACTCCAATACAGTGTCATACCATGTCATACTTAATTTCAAGGTAAACCTCAAAGGTGATCACGTATTTTCTTCGTGGCAAGAAGGAACTTCAACAGGATCGACAAAACGTATAAAAATATGTAGGTACCTCTCATTCGTGGTGTACGAATTACTCTTTGTTAAAATTGGTGTTTCATCTTAGTTTCGGGTGGATGATGTTGCTGGACATATTTGAACTTAGCTATAGCTAGTATTTTGTTTGAGTTTTGTATCAGATACTCAATAGCTTACATTGTTTTTCGGCACGGCGCGGCGGCGGCAGGACAGTTATTTGTATTGTTGCGTATTATTCTAAATGTGCATACCAATTCATGATTTTTCCCGTTGTGCCATATATGGGGTAGCTCTTATCTTTGTCATGTGAGAATTATCTGAAAGAGAACTAGGTACACTTACCCAAGACTTTGCCTGCAATATCTGTTCAGTTTTACAATTATGTAAAGAGATATTCGTTAATCGAGTCTTACTTTTATTTTTATGCTTTTCGGTGCATATCGTAGACTATTAGCCTTGTCTTTAGTGCTATGTACAGTGCTGTGCATGCAAAGTTACAAAGTTTTTGTGTCAGCTGTCTGTATTTTTTCCACATTGTGATCTGCATGCCCAGGTCTTACTTGTTATGAAGCTTTTCGGTGCATATCATTGACTTATCATCTATGATGGTGCTGTTAACATATCTGAAAAAGAATTGTGAACACCTACCAAGATTTTGGATGAACTATCGGTTTTAGTTTACTTCGATTTGTAGACATGTCCTCAATCAATAGAGTTTAAGTTTGTTTTTGTTACTTTTCTGTGCACATGGTTACAAAAATTCTGCTGTACCTTATGTTGATTGATGTTGTTATTTTCTCCTTAGCGTGACGAGTATACACCTTGACCATGCATTTTTGAGTCATCTTACGTAGTTAGTATTCTAATATAATGATTTCACATTAACTTACGTATGCTTGTAGATTATCTGAAAAAGAATTGGAACACCTACCAAGTTTTTGAATTAACTCTAGTTCATGTGTCTTTCCATTTTGTAGACATGTCTTTGTTAAACCTTGTTGTTTTTTCTGTGCATATTAATTTTGCTGTAAGTACCTTATGTTGATTGATGTTTTTATTTTTTCCTCGGTGTGACCAGGTAGTATCAACTTTCTAGGCAATTCCTAATACCTCAGTATTCGGGGTCTTTGATGATGATGATGCAGTCTTAACAGTTTCTTCAATGGTACTAAATTGAAAGTATTTATAGCTTACATAGATGATTTTTTAACGAGAGTGGTTTCTTACTCGAACTTCACGTATCACCGATTATATTTTTTTATTAATTTACCTATACCATATTATTATCCATACCGGTTATCATTATTCCTGGTTTACGCCTTGCTCATGTGTTATCTGAAAAAGATTAACTTACCAAGCGATTTCTTGCGCTATTTGTTTTCTTATATGTAGGTACATTAGGAAAATTTCTTACTTCTGTTACTGCTGACCTGATGTTAATCTCATTGCGTTGTAGGGTGTTTTTTTCAGCGTTCTTAATTTACATACCGCTCCTTTTCAAGTTCTTTTATTAGCCCTTCTTAATGCTACTTTATCCAAACGAGTAACAGTTTACTTGCCTTGTTTTTAAAACCCTATTCTTATGGTTTGTGTCATTTTACGTAGTTTGTATTCTAGTTTTAATTATATCACATTAACTTACGTTTGCTGGTAGATTGGATTATTTTTTAAGTTGGATTATCTTGTTTAATCTTAATCATTAGTACGTACGTACGATTTGCTTTGAACCTGTGAAAGATAGATTAGACACGCACCGCTTTGCGTCAAATTGCGTCGCTTTTGCTTTATTTTTTCACAATTTTGGTAAATGTATGTAGTTTTCATTTATACGCTGAAAATTAATATTATTATTGCCTACCGGCATTCCTGTAAGGAAACTATTATTAACTCGCAAATTCTGAAATTTATAAAATAAATCTAATTAGATCGGTACCTGACATCCTCTCCCTGAAATGGAACTACTATTTATTATTTACACACTTGGCAATCTGGGCTCCGAAATTAGTCTGATAATTTTAAGAGGTTTTAGGTACCTTTTCTATTCCTGAATCTGAAAGAGATATCATTTGTCCAGCCATGTTTACCTTCGCAAGTTGTGATAATCCTTGTTATACAGTGCATCGCCTTTATCAGTTGCTTACAGCTTGAGCATTCTACTAGTTGTTATCAAGTGCCAATTGCCAACATCACTAAACTCCTTATTAGTTACTCGCAAACATTTGCAGGCCAAGGAAGATACTAAACATTTGCTTACGTTTGAAGATATTAGTGTTCATATTGCTGCTTTTATATTTCGCTTTCAATGGTGCTGGTTAGTCTTCTTCGTGTTAGTGATGTTGGCAATTGGCACTTGATAACAACTAGTAGAATGCTCAAGCTGTAAGCAACTGATAAAGGCGATGCACTGTATAACAAGGATTATCACAACTTGCGAAGGTAAACATGGCTGGACAAATGATATCTCTTTCAGATTCAGGAATAGAAAAGGTACCTAAAACCTCTTAAAATTATCAGACTAATTTCGGAGCCCAGATTGCCAAGTGTGTAAATAATAAATAGTAGTTCCATTTCAGGGAGAGGATGTCAGGTACCGATCTAATTAGATTTATTTTATAAATTTCAGAATTTGCGAGTTAATAATAGTTTCCTTACAGGAATGCCGGTAGGCAATAATAATATTAATTTTCAGCGTATAAATGAAAACTACATACATTTACCAAAATTGTGAAAAAATAAAGCAAAAGCGACGCAATTTGACGCAAAGCGGTGCGTGTCTAATCTATCTTTCACAGGTTCAAAGCAAATCGTACGTACGTACTAATGATTAAGATTAAACAAGATAATCCAACTTAAAAAATAATCCAATCTACCAGCAAACGTAAGTTAATGTGATATAATTAAAACTAGAATACAAACTACGTAAAATGACACAAAACCATAAGAATAGGGTTTTAAAAACAAGGCAAGTAAACTGTTACTCGTTTGGATAAAGTAGCATTAAGAAGGGCTAATAAAAGAACTTGAAAAGGAGCGGTATGTAAATTAAGAACGCTGAAAAAAACACCCTACAACGCAATGAGATTAACATCAGGTCAGCAGTAACAGAAGTAAGAAATTTTCCTAATGTACCTACATATAAGAAAACAAATAGCGCAAGAAATCGCTTGGTAAGTTAATCTTTTTCAGATAACACATGAGCAAGGCGTAAACCAGGAATAATGATAACCGGTATGGATAATAATATGGTATAGGTAAATTAATAAAAAAATATAATCGGTGATACGTGAAGTTCGAGTAAGAAACCACTCTCGTTAAAAAAATCATCTATGTAAGCTATAAATACTTTCAATTTAGTACCATTGAAGAAACTGTTAAGACTGCATCATCATCATCAAAGACCCCGAATACTGAGGTATTAGGAATTGCCTAGAAAGTTGATACTACCTGGTCACACCGAGGAAAAAATAAAAACATCAATCAACATAAGGTACTTACAGCAAAATTAATATGCACAGAAAAAACAACAAGGTTTAACAAAGACATGTCTACAAAATGGAAAGACACATGAACTAGAGTTAATTCAAAAACTTGGTAGGTGTTCCAATTCTTTTTCAGATAATCTACAAGCATACGTAAGTTAATGTGAAATCATTATATTAGAATACTAACTACGTAAGATGACTCAAAAATGCATGGTCAAGGTGTATACTCGTCACGCTAAGGAGAAAATAACAACATCAATCAACATAAGGTACAGCAGAATTTTTGTAACCATGTGCACAGAAAAGTAACAAAAACAAACTTAAACTCTATTGATTGAGGACATGTCTACAAATCGAAGTAAACTAAAACCGATAGTTCATCCAAAATCTTGGTAGGTGTTCACAATTCTTTTTCAGATATGTTAACAGCACCATCATAGATGATAAGTCAATGATATGCACCGAAAAGCTTCATAACAAGTAAGACCTGGGCATGCAGATCACAATGTGGAAAAAATACAGACAGCTGACACAAAAACTTTGTAACTTTGCATGCACAGCACTGTACATAGCACTAAAGACAAGGCTAATAGTCTACGATATGCACCGAAAAGCATAAAAATAAAAGTAAGACTCGATTAACGAATATCTCTTTACATAATTGTAAAACTGAACAGATATTGCAGGCAAAGTCTTGGGTAAGTGTACCTAGTTCTCTTTCAGATAATTCTCACATGACAAAGATAAGAGCTACCCCATATATGGCACAACGGGAAAAATCATGAATTGGTATGCACATTTAGAATAATACGCAACAATACAAATAACTGTCCTGCCGCCGCCGCGCCGTGCCGAAAAACAATGTAAGCTATTGAGTATCTGATACAAAACTCAAACAAAATACTAGCTATAGCTAAGTTCAAATATGTCCAGCAACATCATCCACCCGAAACTAAGATGAAACACCAATTTTAACAAAGAGTAATTCGTACACCACGAATGAGAGGTACCT
>JARACY010004451.1:0-26872 GCA_029255725.1 Scrobipalpa atriplicella | reverse complement strand
CAGAAAGAAGGACAATAAAGTGTGGTATAAAACAATAAAGTGTGGTATAAAACAATGGAGTGTGGTATAAAACAATGAAGTGTGGTATGGTATAAGAACAATGAAGTGTGCGATAATAACAACAATAAAGTGACCTACTCCCGCCGGGGCCTGGTCCGCGGTCGCTCCGAGGAGTATTGCGGCGTGTCACCCTGGTGGAATGTCAGTTCTTGGCTCCAGAAAGAAGGACAATAAAGTGTGGTATAAAACAATAAAGTGTGGTATAAAACAATGGAGTGTGGTATGGTATAAGAACAATGAAGTGTGCGATAAGAACAACAAAGCGTGGTAACCTACTCCCGCCGGGCCCTGGTCCGCGGTCGCTCCGAGGAGTATCGCGGCGTGTCACCCTGGTGGAACGCCAGCTCTTCGTTCCAGCGGCGACGGTACTCCTGGAGACAGTTTGCGTAAGTTATTATTTTTATATAGTTTGTTTGATGGTTTCTATTGATAGAGATCATGAAAATATTACATTAATGGTTCAATAATACGCGCGCTGATGTAGGCTGTAGATAATATTACCTCACTCTTATTTTTGCCACGTTTACAGGGAACGCTCCTGCCCATATATTTACGAAATATACACTTCTGCTTGGTGGCAATAGCCATTTGGTTGAGCAAAATTTCCCCATGTTTCCGCCCGCAGTTTTACCGATATTCATGGTTTCCGATCGATCTGGTTGAAGCATGATAGTGTATCAACTATCAAAACATTAGCAGAATTATATTGTTAGTGGGATAAAAACCTTATTAATATACCTGCTCCATGTAGGGCGATCGTCGCGGCCGTGGAGCTATTACGGGAGAGTCTTGGCGGTGGCGCGGGGAGCGTGGAGTAGTGGCTTCGTGGCGGTGGTACCGAGAGAATGATACCTTGAAACAAGTAATTTTCTATAGAAAAATTTGCAACACCGCACCATCCTTTCTGTGGCTATTGGCTATGGTTCAATGCCGTTTGCACTTTTTTAAGGGTATATTCAATTTTCTATGTGTTTTGTTTACTCAATAAGTTGTGCCTTTTTGTCAAATCTGGTAGGTAGGCAACACCATCTAGCGGCTAGATGCTAGCCCATCTCAATGTCTCAACCGAGAGAAAAAGAAAAATTACATAGTAAATCCTGGTCACGGCACCAAATTTTAGTTTGGTTTGAATTTTTAGTGCTTAAAGTTTCCAAACAGCGCGATCTCTTGTAGGATCAAGGAGTAATTATAAGAAAATCTGACCAGAAAATAATGTAAAATTGTTACGTACCTTGGAATGTGGACGGCGGCGGCGCAGCGCAGGCAACGGTGGCGTTGGCACGCGCTGCTGTTTAGTAGGTTTTGCACTGCGGTTTATGACCTCACTGTAAACCTAAAATCGTAAAAATACTTATAAAAAATAAAATGAGTTATGTAACGTCAATAGTTTGATAAATATCATTCAGATAAAATTGTGAACAGCCGTAGTTACGTATTGTCAACCCTTCATCGTATTTCACTCACGTATTCCAAAACCTTCGGATTACTTACAGTGTGCACGAATAATAAAAAAAAAACGGCCAAGTGCGAGTCGAACTCGCGCACGAAGGGTTCCGTACCATTATTTTTAAAAATGGCAAATAAAATCATACGTCTCAGTAATAGGGTCCCGTTTTAACCCTTTGGGTACGGAACCCTAAAAATGATATCGCTTCCATATAAGCATGGCATGAAAGTCGGGTAATGATATCATCGGTGCGCTGCGCACGTCTATTTCCAATTAAAAACAGGAACTTACAGTTTCGTACACACGTACTCCAAAAACTTCGGATTTACAGCTCTTTACTGACTTTTACAGTGACTTCCTAGCCTTATCCCGTATCCCACGGGGTCGGCTACCTAGTCTAGGTGATTGAACGAAGGTATGTACTGGTTTTTACACAGAGCGACTGCCATCTGACTGACTTTTACAGTGTGCACGAATAAAAAAATATATATCGCTTCCATAAAAACATGGCATGGAAGTCGAGAAATGATATCATTGTTCGCACGTCTATTTTGAATTAAAATGAGGAACTCACAGTTTCGTAGTCATCCGAGTCACTCGACGGCTCCTGAACCATGTCTGAGGACTCTTCTGCCTTCTTTCGCCGCCGTCTTCGCGTCGTGAACAGATTCTTCATCTTGCTGAAGATTCCTTTCTTGTCTTTCTTCTGTAGCGACTGTAATAATTATTTTAGTTTAATTTTAGGGTTTTCATTTTTCTGATGCTAAGGTATCGAAAGGACACTAACGGATCTATTCTCCTTCTTATAGAAACGTGACTAAATATCATAACTTGTGGGACATAACATTGTTCCTGATGTGAATTTCAGTTGTTCCAGTGATAATGAATGACCAATATGACCAGACCATATACAGGAATGCATAATACTCGTAGTATTTGTATAGAGAGAGACGTTGGATAGCTACTACCAACCTGATACTGGATTATCAAGTGAACTAACCTCCGCGCCAATTACGGTAGTATCACTGTCCTCCGAGTCGTCGATGGTCGGCGTCGGAGTGTCCTCATCACTGATGGAACCAGTGACGGTCTGCAGCGTGGACTCCTGATCGCGGTCTCCACGATGCAAGTATCTTCGGTCACGCTTGTTCTCAGGGGAATACCTTCGATCGCGTGTGGAAGGCGGATAGCCACGGTCGCGGTGGACAGAAGGCGAGTAACCACGCTCGTGTCTTTCAGAGGGCGAGTTGTCACGGTCATGTTTGTCAGCATATCGGTGGTCCCGTTTGTCTGCAGGTGGGGAGTAATTGCGGTTGCCTGCGGAAGAGGAACGCTTGTACTCGTGTGCAGTCTCGCTGCCCGTTGAGATCAACTCCTTCTTAGCAGACAGCAGACTGCGCACGTCGTCGCCACGAGGAAACGCAGACTCCGTCGCCTCTGTGCTCACAGTCGTACCGGTCTTTATTTCAGACCTGAAACTCGCCTCTGTTGTTCCAAACTGCTGCCTCAGCGCTTTACTTACAAACGTGGGATTTTCGCCCTTATGCAACATTTCCGATGCAACCACCTTAGGTTTATTTTTCGGCCTGATTTTGAATTCAAATTTCTTATTGGAAGCATTTACAGATGATCGTATATCGGTATAGTTGCTCGATGTGTTCTTTTGAGGATAATTCATGTTAAGTGCGAGAGATTTGTATATTTCCTTAATCAGGTTATTAGTTTCTTGGTTTCGATATTCGTTTCTGTTGACTTCATTTATGACAGGGATGGTCGAAGGTGGAGGGCATGAGGGGGGCAGGTTCGGCTGCGTGGGGACGCTACGGTAACAACACGCGCACTGCCGCCCCGTCGTATGGATTAACAGAGGATAATTCTGCACACATTTAGTGGCAGCAGCACAGGGACTTGGTCCAGGTGGACCATACGGAGCATGCGGTAAAGTCTTCGAATCCTGCCTAAACAGGCACTGCGGTGGCACCCCAGAACCTGGTGGATATAACCTCTGACTCCCAGCTCCATTTTGTCCTGAGAAAGAGGGTCCATAAGGACTAAAACTGCATCTTGGGCTGTACAAGTAACTGTTCATATAGCTTGAGTTGGTGGCGATATTACTTTGAGAAGGACCATTTTGGACGACAGCGTCTTTTGTGGGTTTGTCTTCCACTGGTATTGCTTTCTGTGCGCTGGTTTTTACTTCTGTGAGTACGGCGTGCAAAATACTCTTGATTTGGTTGAGTGTTACTGCTGTTTTATTGTCGGGTGGCGGGGATGGTGGCGGCGGCGGAGGAGGGGGTAGCACCGGCGGGGGCTCTAACTGCACGCTGCGACTAATTAAAGGCTGTGTCTCCTGGTCATTAAAGGAAATCGTAAGACATTCTGCATTTTTCAATATCCGTCGCTGAGACAATGGCTGAGGTGGGTTTATTGGCAGAGACGGTGCATGTGGCGGCACGATCATATCTGGTTGGAGATTCTTTACTTTGGTATACACTTCACCACAATCTACGTAACCCGAACAGGACAGCTCCGCTATTCTCAAATTATCATAATGTTTGCGCTTTTGCATTGCTCTGAGCACCTGCTCCTTTTTAAGGGCTGACTTTTTTGTCCCTTTTTTCTTGCATATCTGCTTAGGATTAGGTCTAAATGGAGTGTTTAGAGTACAACACCTACTGGTTAACTGATGTTCGAACTGAACCCGAGGCTTGATAGGCTTGTTAGAAAGGCATTCTCTTTCCATGTCCAGGTAGACGTCAGCCTGTCTATGTTGGTAGATGTCGTTTTTCTTCATGATTCTGGAGGGCGTCTCCTTAACCGGAATGACATCGTAGAGACTTGAATCATAGTAGACGCTGTAGTCCTGTTGGTTTCCTATAGGGCTGTTTGCATCATTGGGTGTGTCCACGTTGTGGAAGAGGCCGTGGCAGCACGAGCACACGTCAGAGTCGAAGCGGAGTGGTTGGCTACTGCCGGCCGGCTCGTCGCGACACACCGGCCACGAGAACCCGCTAGATGTCGATTGCTCACTATTTATCGGCTTCGGACAGTACTGCCGCCCCATCACGTTCGCCAAGTAAGTATGACTTAACTCCTTTTCGTCGGTCAGTCGACGTTTGCTCCGATGAGCCACTTCTTCCTCCACTTTCTTCGGATAAATCATTTCCGAGTAGTACACCATTTGCGTCTTGCCTTTCTTTTTCTTGTCCACAATACTTAACTTCGGCATCCTCCGTTTCTTTTTTTTTCCTTCGCGGCCATCTATCGAGTTGGCTATTAGAGCCTCCTGTCTTTCATCGATTGAGATTATTGTTGAAGATCTAGGCATATGGGTCGGACTGGAGTCGATCGCGGAGAGGGATCGAGAGGGGGGTTCGCCGCGAAGGGAAGGAAATGAGGTGACTGGTTTGGCGGTTTCGGTTGCATCAAGGTTGGGGTTCAAGGGTGGTTGTGCAGGGGTGAACACTGGGGCGCCGACGGCTGCTCGCGCGGTGGTCCCGCCCCGGGGGTTGCTTGGTTCATCATCGGACGAGCCGCCGCGGTCGCGGTCTCGTTCGTCAAGCTCTCGCTCGAGGTCTACGATCTTGTTCTGGAGATCAGTCACATCGATCGGGATGCAGGATATTATTTTCACTTCAGTTTGTGATGGTGTATTCCCTGCAACAGGTCCGATATCATTTTAATTTTTGCTAGACATTTTTTTTACTTAAGGAAAGTTAATCTATGAATAAAGAATGGGAAGGAAGCCAAAATTAAAACAATAAAGTAGAAACTGGACTTAATTAATGACATTGGTTGTTATATTGATGGAATGATAATATAAAATCTGGTTGAAGTACGTACTGTTGCCTTTAAGAGATCTACAGCAACGAATTTTCCTACAACAAATTTAAATACATACTACGTGTAAAAAAATTAGCTGACCTAACCTTAGGGTGTGATTCTACCCATGGACCAGAACAACTCTCTCTAAAGAGTCGAAATATGAAAAATATATGTCCAAATCTTTTAACTTAGCTAATGCACAGAATAATATTCGGTCAGCAAATTTTTTTTACTCCCGTGACGATATAAATAAGTGGCCAAGATACAGTATTAGTATGAGGATCAATTAACCCATGTTTAAAGGCGGGTGTACCGAGGTTGAACGCGATTTTCCTCAGGAAGTTCTCGATGCCCTTAAAGCGCATCGGCCTCAGCATAGATCCCGGCCCAGCCATCTTAGCGGAACTGGGTATGGAACAGCCTCATCCTTGACGGAGACGAAGAGAAATCTAGTGGAGTTTGCTGTGATCCTGAAGCAAGAAGGTCAGATATTTATATGTTTTCTGTAGATTAGACAATCAATAAATTAAGACTTATTAACGTCACATGCTGTCGTTGAAAGTAATCGGCCTAAAATCCATGACTAACGGAAGCATTCAGTAGGTACATTTAGTAAAGATAATGATTTTTTTATTATTATATTGTGTTCAATGCGTTTTAATAGCTTCACTTGTTGTATAGCTTGCAAGTGTTCTATTATCTGTTTTTTTAGGATACATAGGTACTTACTTTAAAATATTTTGGAGAACGACTGCACAAAAAATTGAGCTACTTGATCAGTTCAGTAGCCTCGTAGGTTTGTAAGAGACGAATAATTTCATGTTGTTTTACCGAATCCCCTTACACTAAACTGTACAAACTAATTAACATAGAACTTTTATTTTACATCTGTAATCGCATATAGCATTTCTGTTTTCTGCGATGATTTTTTTCCTCTTATATTTTTGACACTGGCATCAACTGGCATATTTCTAAACATATTTTAAACGTTTTTTTTTGACATATGAAATAGATTTTTAGCTGCCAGCTGGCGGCATGAGGTTTGATAGAAAATTATAAAATCGTCTCAGAATAAAATCTCCTTTTGTAGCACATGGCCACAATGTGTTGAGGAAAGATGGTTGGGTCGATCAGGAATATTTTTGCATTTTTATAGTTACCTACGTTATACTTAGATCAGTCACATTCACATCACTAACCTAAAGGGAGGGTTTTTAGACCCATCCTACCCCTAAGGGTAGTGTGAGGGGTATGATGGATCCGCAGGGGTCTGACCTGACCCTGAAGTCTGAATAGTATCAGCGTCCATGGTATCAGTAACGATAATTACCCCCCCCATGCAGTATCATCAATCATTTTATTTTTATTTTATAATCTACGACCTCTGGATAGGGAGCCAAAGCACAGATTACTTATGAGCGCGGCGGGCCAAAGGTTCTTTCAGCCCATTATTATTTTCCTCCAGAGTTAGTTTCTTTGCTAATAGTTTTGGTCAATATTAGTTCTTCTTCTCTTCTTCGATGCTATGGTACCCCGCTGGTACAAAGGACCCAACGGTCTTCCGCCATCTCCCTCTATCTTCGTCAATATTAAAGTAAATTAATTCAATTATAGTCACTTAATTTTATTTTTATCACAAAATTAAAAGTTACAAAAGACATTCAAATTTTTCGTTTTCGCATTAACGTACACAAGACAGTTCACAACACTTCACGAGACACACACAGACACTTAGAAGAAGATCCGAGGCTTGAGCGTGACGTTAGGCTCGCCGAAGCTGGAGGGGTCGTTGCCCAGCAGCGTCCTGATGATCAAGTTATTCGGCGAGAAGGGATTTCTTTTGTAAAACATTTTCTTTACCATCGCAGTCTTCAATTTTTTATCTCCAGCCATCAATTTCTGCTTCGTTTTGTAGTTGTACATGAGAGGGTCCTCATTGAGATCTTTCTGCACTTTGTCTTGAAACTTCTTCCATGCAGGAAACAGCGGGCGCGACGGTTCTGACGATAGCTTTTGAGTCTGTTGGGTTTGCGTTCCTTCTGTGAACCTCGGCTGAGGAGGAACGAACTCGCTGCGAACGGAATCCCCAGGCGGTGTTCGTCGGCTGAATTTGCGGAATAGTGACATCTTTCGTTCGCTTTGAGTACCCGTACTCTTTACTTCGATTTCCTTGAGGCAAAGTGGGACTTGTGGAGCGTGAGGATTGTAGTGGGGATCATACCCTGGCGCGTAAGGATCGTGGTAGGGAGGAGCGAAGGGATGAGGATGCGAGCGGTGGTAATGCGGCTCATGTTCGGGTATGGTTTGCTCGTTCACGCGATGCGGGGTGTAGGAGCCGGGGGGAGCGGACGGTCCCGACGCGTAGTATGGTCCACGGTGCTCGCATCCAGGAGGCGGTGGAACGTAGCCATACGGGTCATATCCTGGCGCGTAAGGAGGTCTGTGGTAAAACTGCTGCTCATGCATTGCGTAGTCGTATATCTCCTGTCTGAATGGCGGTGGTCGCTTCTCTTTCGGTAAAATGTCCACCTCAATAGAGCTTTCTGTATCAGTCTTCTTTTTCTTGAATAACCCTTTGAGAACGCTCGTCAGTTTGCTTTTTGGTTTTGACTGAAATGAGAAAAATATACATTACTCGTAGCTCGTATAGCTTAATTTGTATTAATTGAAATTATCGAATGTAGGGACAAAATATAGAGAAACTGACCTTCCCCCGAACATTGATTTCCGTTGTGAGCTCCGAATCGGATCGAGAAACATCTAAGCTCAGTTTCTCGATCCCGGTGTCAGACTGGGTCGTGGTGTAGGAGGTCTCGGTAATCATACGGGATCCAAAGGCCTCGCAACTCTTCGAGTAGCACTTCATAGCAGAAGTGGCCACGTTGGCGTCATGACGCGTCACGCGAGAACTATCCCCCACGCTGCGGGACGTCAACTTCTTCCCACCACCTTCTTTCTTGTGATCTGGATTCCTTTTTCGTGCTGAGTAAGGGTTGAGTGTGACGAATTTGTATATCTCCTTAATCAACTCATCAGTTTCGTGGTTTTTCTCTGCTTCCTGTGAACCCTTTTTTTGTGTACATTCTTGACAAATAGTTTCTTTGTTTGGCTGAAAGGCGTGGCAAGTGCAGCTTGTGCTACGTACTGGGCAGCCGGTCTGCATACAGTTCACCGGGCACATTGGCATCATGGCGGGGTAGCAGCAGGGGTTTGTAAAGGGGGTAAAGTTGTTTGGGATGCTGCATTGTGCCACAGTGTAGCTGGGCACGACGGGCAAAGTCGGAGCTCCGATGACAGGCGTAACTCCAGTTTTACCAGCTCCACTTGCACCCGCAGCGCCTGTTGCTTGATTGTTTTGATTCAGACTTTCTTTGTCCGTAGGAGTTGTGTCCTTTTTTATTTCTTGCAGAAAACATTGAAGTATATCTTTTATTTCACACAAGGCTTTGTCAGTTTTATCAGACCCTTCAGTATCTTGAGTTTTATTAAAGGTATTTTCGGTTAATGTGATCGCTTGTTCATTTTGGAACGAGTTTCCCTGTAAATTGCTCATCGTAGGAATATCATTCTCCTGTTCAATCGGTATGGAAGTCTGTACTTTGATAGGCTTTAGCTGTTTATATTTTTCTCTGTGGTGTTCAAAACTTGGATTCACTTCGTCGCCTTCGAAAAACTCGTTAGGATAATCGTAATGCCGTTTGTGTCTTTCTGGTGAATATCGTTTAGTGTGCTTGTTCATGACATAGTCCTCATAGTCAGCGTGGTGCTGAGCTTTTAGATTCAATCGGGGTCGATGTGTTTTCGGAGACGGCGGAACCTCTTTGTAATACTCGTATCCTATGATGTCATCCTCCACGAACTTTCTTCTAGATTTAGGACTGGGTTTCTCCTTGACAGGCACCACGTCGTAGAGGGTCGAGTCGTTGTATATGTCGACGTGTCGGTATCGGTGCGGTGCCCGAGCTCGCTTCGAGCTGTAAAGGCGCGCATCACACACGCTGCGACAGTCGTAGTGTGTGTGACGGTGGCACTGCGAGCGGTGTGGCGTCGGCCGGTACGCCTCCCGCTCGTAACAACAAGAACACAAATCTGCACCTTCTTGAATACTTTCATGTAAAGAATACTCCTGATCGCGACACACCGGCACTGAAAACTGACTGATCTCCGAGTTCCTTCTTCCAAACATTTTTGTTGGCCTGTACTGCTTTTGGATTAACTCAGTAATATAGTCCGAGTCTACCTTGGACCGTTCTCTTTTCGTTTTCCGACTCCTGTTAAGTTTATCATCGCGGATATATTCGATCTTTTCTTCTCGGTATCGATCAAGTTTTTCCTCCTGATATTTCTGTGGACTGGTTGACTTGTTTCGTTTTGGGCGTTGTTTGTGTCGTTTTCCCGGGACTTCGTCGTAGATCAATCCATCTGTATGGTCGTAGTGTTTGCTTTGCTTGCGGTCAATGCAGGCTGCGCGGGCGGTGCGGGGGGCGCGGGCAGAGCGCGGGGGGCACTCCGTGTGGGGAGGGGGCGGGGCCAGCGAGTGGTAGCTGGTCTCTGCGTACGACGTCACTGCTCCAAATCTCTCCAGCGTCGACCGTGTCCTACGCTTCTGAAAATTTTGCTCGTCGTAACCTACTCGTATCCTATCATCTACTTTGTTCTTCCGTTGTCTATGTTTGTTTAAATGCGAGTATCGTTGCTCGTGCGCCATGTTAGCCGGGAGGGTCATATGCTTTCTTTCTTCGATACTGCGGTAGTTTACGTTGGACACATAATCGCTTTCATCAGATTTTCTGCGGAGAGTATCCAATGGTTTGTTAGTAAGCGTTTTGGTGGTACTGGGCATGCTCTTCTTGTCTGACACGTCTAGAGTGCTGGCTTGCACAGAGCATGCTACTTCGTGCTGGCAGTTGCATTCAGGGGCTAGAAGGTTCTCTGCTCCCCTGCGGATGGAGCTCTCGATGCATATCAGGTCCTGACAGTGTCTACTGACTTCATTCAACTGGTGTTCGATTCCTACTATCTTATGTTTAAGATCTGTTACATTGACTGCTATACTAGAATTTATTTTAATATCTTGCTGGGACGAGCTTCCTGCGACCAAAAAATAAATAAAACGATTTATCATAAAAATAAGTTAATTTAATTTAATTTAATTTAAGATACCTTCTGTACAGAAAAGTAATAGGAGACTCGGCACCCTCGCATGAGTCTAAACAGCTTCTTAGCTGTATTGCGTGGTCCTTGCTGCTTGTAGCTAATGGCGACGTTTGTCTTTGGTCCAGAATAGAGTCGAGGTAAATAAAAGACATAAATAAAGGGTGTTACCGAGCGCTCGCCTGAAGAAGTCTCGAATGACGCGATACCTCCGCTTGGCGCGCGGCGAGATGCGGCGGCGTGGGGTACGCAGTGTCATCTGCTCTCAACCACACACCGTCTGAACAATACATCAAGATAAAATAACTGTTCAATAATTTATTTGAATTCATCATCAACCCACGATCAAGCAAGAAGTCGCTCAATGCGTGGAAGTGAATGGGGCACACTCTTTTAAGATCGGTAGACAACACCTCCATGGTTGCAGTGCCGACCGGCACACACGTGGCACCGCATGACTAAATAGGAAGGAGCTTATGGTGAGGTTCGTGAGGTTTCAATAAGGCTCTCTGTGTTACTAGGACACCATAAGAATCTCATTTTGGTAGCGTATTGCTACGCCGTAGAGCCGTTACGATCTACGCTGAAAAGTGTCTACGCAAACCATTACGCAAGCTGGTCTCTTGCAAAATACCTGTTCGAGGAAAATCTAACCTGAAATTGAACGTAACAATTTGTCAGCGTGATTTTTTTGTTCCATCGTGTAAATTCATTTCCATATTTACTTCAGGATTGACTGAAAAACTCCGAAAAATTAATTGCGCTTAAAATTATATAAATTTTATTTTGTTTGTATAAATAAAATTACGTTTGACTTTTGAATTTCATTTAAATGAACTGTCAGTTCATTCAGAAAACAGAGATTTGTGCCAGTATAAACAGAAGAAAGGTACTTCAAATGAGGGTATCGTGCTACGAGATTTTTTTTTAACCCCTCATCTAGGTGCTACAGCAGGGTGTGATCCTGATGATATTTAAAAGAAAATGACATTCACGGCTTTATGAATAGATGACCATGATCAGTATTAACTCAACCACACGTTTTTCGTGATTCGGAAGGTAGGTACAGTATTTGCAGAATAAAATCTATTGATAAAACCGCCTTCGGTTAGAGACACTGAACTGGACTCTATATTTAACATACTTAGTCAGTGCAAAAATAACTCTACCAAAATCAGTTAGCACATCTATCACATTCACACTAGCCGGATCAAAAGCAAGAGCACAAGAGAATGCTGCACATAGAAAAACCATTTTCACTCAGTCGGGCTCTTATTTTCAAACATAGAATGACATAGAACATCATCAGTTTTTATCCATCATTTTGCATCATTTGTTACAAAACTTTGTGGCAATCATTTTTTGTATTTTGTATATTTTTTTATGTAGGTACTCAGAAAGTATGTTTTCTTTTTTATAAATAGTGCGAAACATTTTACAGTAACTGTAAATTCAGTGGGTATGAAATTTTAGTTACAGTAATTGTTGCTGATGCAATGTTATCAAAGGTAATTTTCACTTTTGTACTACCTTGTTCTACCCGCATCATACAGTTTTAGCTACTAGCTACATCACAGTCCGTCAGTCAGTATGTATTTGTATACGGGGTGTAAGGGACAGCGTCCCGCAAACTTATAGGGGTTGCTCAGTTAACGAAACTGAACAACTACCACCATAAATTTTTTTCAGGAAACGAAAAAAATAAATTTTGCTTTGCCATACAAAATGACCACCTCGATCAGACAATTAGTATGGAAAGGCAATTTTTTTTTTTCATTTCCTGATAAAATATCCTGGTGGTAGTTGTTCAGTATCGTTAACTGAGCAACCCCTATCAGTTTGTGGGACGCTGTCCCTTACACCCGGTATATTGTAATACAGAGTGTAAAGGACAACTTCCAACAAACTGATAGAGGTTGCTTATTCAAAGAAACTGAACAACTCTCACGAAGAAATTCTCTCAGGAAATATAGCTTCTCCAAACGAACAACTGTTGTCTGATCGAGTCGTCGTTATGGGGAAGTGTTTTTTCTTTACCTGGAAGAATTCCTTTGTAAGTATGTAAGAATTCCTTTGTTTGGTAAAAGTTGTTCAATTTTGTTGACTGAGCGAACCCTGTCTTTTTGTGGGTAGATAGCTGTCCCTTACACCCTTGCCGTAGATGAATGACACCTGTTATAGACGAGATGGGGTAGTAGGGAAAATCGACTAAGTTTTCTCGCGTTATTTTTTATGCTTTGTCACGAAATTTCTAAAAACATCTGTTAAAACTTCGGCAGTTTGGAACGGCTCTGATACCCTGTCTCCTTGGTTGACTGCACATTGATGTGTTATTGCTCCCAAGAAAATAACTCTTCCATATTTGTATTCAGTTGTTGGCGTCGAATGCGTGCATGGGGATGCGCTGCGTGGGCCTCCTACGGCCCCCGGTCGCTATCCACCAGCCAATGACAGTGCCTCCTGTACGGTAAATATCTCTTCTGTTCTCTTCTCTTCTTCTTGATATTACTTGACTCAGCTTGGTTGGCAGCTTGGTAATGGTAGTGTAGCGGATTGCTATGGCCTTGGACATACATAACCAGAGGTTGAAATTAGGTAGAGTTATTTATGTATTTATGTACTTGCATCGAAATGTTGATATTAATATGGATCTTCCCGGGATTCCTAATGGACAATCCCGTGTGGCCAACAATATTACAGAGCAATATTGCGACGAGTCGTCCGCATTTCAGCTATTATTTTATTTTGTTCTAAAAAGCTTTGTTGTGTGAACTACAAATGTGGCAACATCGCGCGTGTGCGCATTGGAATTTTGCAACTTCGGACATCCGTTGTCGTAGGTGTTAATTTGGCAACGTCGCGCGTGCAGTGGTTTAAATTGTGAAAAAGTAAATAACTTTTTTTATTTAATAAATCACGGGAGTTTTCTGCTCTTTAAAATTAATCTCGGGATTTAAGGCATATCCAGTTTATTCTTTCACTCTAAATAACTCTATCTATTCCGACCTCTGTACATAACGCAAACGACACTCAAACTCTAAACAGATATTTAAATTCATGATTTCGCACACGGGACCCTCAAAGCAGCAGGCAGAAACGCTACCAACTGGGCTATTCGGGACGTCACATTTTTTTAATTAATAAGATTGTAATAAAAGAAGATTATAATAACTGTGAATGATGTGCATTCTTCTACAGCTGGTCTGGTCACATGCTACCGCCGTCACAGTATGACATCCCGATGTCGAAGAAATTCAAGTTGACTTACGCGCTGGTGACGTACTGGGAGCTGATCCCCATGTTCGTGACTGTGTGCACCTCCATGCTGATCCTGTGCATCGCCATCGCCTGGGCCTCCAAGAACAAGGTGAGGTAGTTAGTTAAAGCTGTGACTTACGCGCTGGTGACGTACTGGGAGCTGATCTCCATGTTCGTGACTGTGTGCACCTCCATGCTGATCCTGTGCATCGCCATCGCCTGGGCCTCCAAGAACAAGGTGAGGTAGTTAGTTAAAGCTGTGACTTACGCGCTGGTGACGTACTGGGAGCTGATCCCCATGTTCGTGACTGTGTGCACCTCCGTGCTGATCCTGTGCATCGCCATCGCCTGGGCCTCCAAGAACAAGGTGAGGTAGTTAGTTAAAGCTGTGACTTACGCCCTGGTGGCGTACTGGGAGCTGATCCCCATGTTCGTGACGGTGTGCACCTCCGTGCTGATCCTGTTAATCGCCATCGAGTGGGCCTCCAAGAATAAGGTACGGATTTAGAAGGATGTGAAAAAAACTTAACCAAACCAAATTGTCGGCAACTAGACTTTCTTTTTTTTTTTTATTGGGTTTAAATAAGAGGCCAGTGTGCTATCGGTATACTCCTGGCCCCTCCCCATCACATCACATATTTACCTTGTAACATTGGTATTAGTATTTAACATATTACAACTAGACTTAGGTACCTAGGCTCTAATCGCCTTCGTTT
Source organism: Scrobipalpa atriplicella (assembly GCA_029255725.1). Classification (NCBI taxonomy): domain Eukaryota; kingdom Metazoa; phylum Arthropoda; class Insecta; order Lepidoptera; family Gelechiidae; genus Scrobipalpa; species Scrobipalpa atriplicella. Next base: position 12,412 of record JARACY010004451.1, on the reverse strand, counting down.
TGGAGGAAGTGTCCTTCGTCTGTTGTAGCAAAACCATAGTTTTAGTTCGAGGGAGTTTCTTTTTACAATACCTAGAGTACTTATTATCAACGTATGACACTGCGAGTAGATCTTCAGAATAGCTGAACTTGCCTTATACTTTGTCACACTGAATTTGACAACACTTTAGGTATTGTAAATCGGGCGTAGTTAAAGCATTATCTTATAGTCAGAACTAAACGAACTGAAGATTAGAAATTCTTTGTGAAATCTAAAACATAAATATTGAGCACTGAAGTTTTTGCGCGAAGTATGAGACAGGCGTCAAGTAATCTCGCTTGTGACCATTTCAATCCAATGGCGCGTCTTGTAGGTGGACGTGGTGTTCTCGACGCACAGCTGCAACAACATCTCGCGGACAATGAACCTCCGCAAGCCCACGACGCACAAGATGGTCATCATCCACCAGCGCTACGAGCCCTGGCCAGAGATGCAGGATGTCCTCGATAAGATGACGGTGGCCGAACACCGTGCCTTCATGAAGGCTACCAAATGTAGCTATGAGTCGAGAGAGGGCCACCCCGCCCCAGATGCGTTTTTCAGTATTAAAAAATAAATAAATAATTTTTATCAGAAACTAATTCGACTTTATTATCAAAGATTATTTTTATAGTAAGAATTTTTCTCGGCGATTAGTAAACTGCTTATTTTTAAACTAAAATCTGAGGATACTATCTCCGTTCAGTTATGATATAAAAGAGTTTCGTATGAGTAGTTCAGAAAGCGTTCTTTGGTTTGCGCAGGTGTGGTGTTTTATGGGACTATTTCGTGGTTAAAGTCTGGTTGGTGTTTTATGGGACTATTTCGTGGTTTGAGTTTGGTGTGGTGTTTTATGGGACTATTTCGTGGTTTGAGTCTGGTGTGGTGATACTATTTTGAATATACCGTATTGCATCTTAAATGATGAAAATGTTTTTTTCAATATCGTGAGTTCTCCCTTTTTATTTTTACAAAAAGACGCATCATTGGATTGAAAGGTTTTTTTTTAGTATTTAGGCACTTATTGTAATAAAAGTCGAAAATCTTGGAAGGCGTTTTTCCTCCCATGATGTTTTTTCCCTTTATCTGGATGGTATACCGCTTTGTTCAGGGTTATTCAGTCCAATGATGTGATCTTTTAGGTGGACGTGGTGTACACGACGCACAGCCGCGACAACATCTCGCGCACGATGGACCTGCGCAACCCATCGGTGCACAAGATGCTGCTCATCAACCAGCGCTACGAGCCCTGGCCGGAGATGCAGCGCGTGCTGGACAGGGTCAAGTTCGCTGAGAAGAGGGAACTCTCGCGCAGGGCGAAGTGCTACCCCCAATAAGATGTTCCGCGGTTTGGCCTGTTTTTGAGCGTATTTTTGGGGCTGAAACAGAAGTTCGTGTTGCGGTGGCGCAGTGCCAAATTCTGCTTTGCTTTACCATAGATTGAGGTGACAATTTTATGGCAACGCAACGTAGATTTTTTGTTTTGCAACTAAATCCTGTGTTTTGGCCCTAACGATTAAATGCAACAAAGCAGGGATTATTATTACTTTTGAGACTTATAAAGTTAAAATGTATCATCGAAAAACATAGAAATGATCTCGCAAAATACAGACGCAGGGAAAGATTCTATGCGTTGCAGTAAAAAAAAAAAGAAAAATATCGCTGCGCAAAAATATGAAATTTTTTAGCGTCAGACGAGAAAGTTAATTTACGATTTTAATCTTTTGTAATCCTTTGTAGAACTGTTGTTGCATTTTCTGATGCACTTCTTTAAATAACCTTGCGAGTCTATAAAAATATATTGGTTCTCATGTGAGTAACCAACAAAAAATATTGCTCATAAGTAGATTTATACACTCTAGGTATAATGGGACAAACTAAGAAAAACATTTGATCTGCTGAATAGCGCGTAAGGCATTTATAAAATGGTATGTTCTGCTGAAGAATCTACACTTTTTATGGTTTTATGTTCACGTTTATGTTTTATTGGAATACATTGTGCATCAAAATGATGGTTAATTTATTTAACTTAAAATTTTAAAGTCATAAACACACATACACGTACCTACATTTTTTTTTGTAGCCCATAGGTCGTCACACTGCCTATAGGCCTCCCCTTTGTCCATGAAATTATGGATTTTTAAAATGTACATCAATGAAATACATTTTAAAAATACAACACAATGGTAAGAATACAAGTTGTTGCCGAATTCATTAAAACTAAGTAAATTCATGCCATATAAGTATAAATGAGATAGTAGGGTAGGGTAGTAGGTGATTGTGCGGGATAGTGGGGAATAAAGGGTGGGGGGAACAGGAGGGGGTTAATCTTTCTGAAAAATCCCATTATCGGAACTCCCCGCAATCACACCACCACCACCACCGTACCGCAGCAGCAGGGTTGATACTCGAGCAAAGTCAACATTGTATAATTTTTAAAATGTTTTTCTTTGAGAATTTGAAAACCTTAGGATTTTTTTTTTAATTCAACAGTTGAGTAAAGGTTCGCTCGGCTGATGATTTTGACGATACTCGCTTATTATATTTATTGATGATTGTACAAAATCCCATTTTAGCCGGCTTAAAATTATTTTTATCGTTTAAACATGTTTTCCACGCCGGACGTAAACATACATGTTTTCAAACTGTTCCAAACATCGGTGTGTCAGCACCAGTTTTATTTTACTTTACTGTACATTTTTTACTATACAATAAAAAAAAAATTGAAAGTGGAAGCAACCCTAATTTTAAAATTGGTGAGATTCAATCCTCGCTGCGCCGCTGCAGGCTGCAGCCATCTTGGCAAACACTATCCCACTTATACGGGAGATCGCAATTTTAATTCATTTCGTTCATTGTCTTTCTTTTAGGTGAACTTCCTTCGACTGGTATAATAGTGTATCATGTGGCATTTCATTAACAATTTGATTTAGCTTATTCTTATATATTATTACCGGCAATGTATATAATACAGGCATCATATACAATGCCTAGACTATGTATAGTATGCGTTGGGCCGGTAGGCAGTATGTGAAATATTAATATCGATTATATGCTTTGCCCAGGCATTGTACATAATTCCTCGGTATTGTATAGAATGTCTGCTGATCCACCGGCAATGTGTGAAATAAATTGATATCTAACCTAACCTAATTAACATATGCGGGCTGCTCATTCGGCATTGTACACAATGCCTATACCAAGTGTGAAATAAAAAGTACCTATTTTATGCATTGCCTGGACGTTTTAGGCATTCTATACGTAGAGTAGGCATTGTATGTAATGCCGAGTTATACAGATTGCCGTTGACATATTTAGGTTTTCTTTATCTATACACATAAGGTACATATCTAGTGTAGGTAGACCCACAAACAATAGACATGTTTTGCAAATATTGAGAGGAATTTTAGATAAAACTGAAACTGATAAAACTTAATTGCAGTGCAGTACATCAAAACCCTTCAGCCTACAGTTGAGTCACTTTATATTAATTATCTACTGGGTTCTTCCATTCTGGACTGGAAGTGATAGAAAAACATATAAGTAGCAGCTGCTTCTTTTCCCGGGCATTCATACAAACTATTTACTATTTACAACAAGTTTGAAACAGACTGAAGCAGTTTTAGTGATTAAATGAAACACGTGGGATTGATTTCCAATATTTTTATTTTTAAATGAGTGGCAGTGAAGTTTGTCGGGTACGCCGCACGGAACAGAACCTGGGCCCGCCTCAGTCGCGTATTTCAATGAAAACCAACTGATACCAACGTGTTTTGCGGCCCATAAGTTGCTTACTCTGTTACAGTTTGAAAGAAAGATTCGAATCAAATTTCGAAACAGCAAAGCACATGTTTGTGACAAAGTTATAATTTGCTGTTCCGAAATTGCCAAAAAGCGAAGAAAAAGCAGTTCACTAGCCGCAAACCACGTTAGTCTCGATTGTCAAATTCCATTGAAAAATAGTATAGTGTCGTCCGATACAAAAATAACTCTCGGGAACGATACTTGGGGCCAACATCAACATAATTGATCAGCCTAGAATAATACAGCCTTCGGGACTTTTGAAAATATCTTTTTGTAAATTGAGCTTGCGTTGATGTCTTTTCCATGATGTAGTTGCTACGCAGTAGCATTCGCGTAGCATCGTGCTACGATTTCTTGCGTAGCGTGTTTAGAACCATATTTAACTTTTGAATATTTAGTATATTATCTTTGCAAATCTTTAATTTTATTTCCACATTTTTTTTATAATTATAATATTTTAAATGGATATATTTTTGCGACATTTAAAAAAGTCTCAAAGGCGATATAAAGAAATAAACTGCGTAGGTGCCGGAACGTTTCGATCGACAATGGTTAGAGTAAATTGGCACTTGGTTTCTATAACCCATTATTATGTGTTTCATGAACACATCAAACACTCTTAGGACAAGCTTTGAGCAAACACATTGCAGACGAAATTCGTATTCACTTTCATCAAACACATAACGAATTGGTTTGTGTTAAAACTTTGGCACGTAAAGTGTTGGGCAGGCGCCAGACTTGTAACAAACAAACAAACAAACATGTCTTCTTGCACTAACGTTCTTTTGAACAAACTGAAATATTACAACTGAAAGATGGATATTTGCAAACGCTGTTCTGTTCTGAATACTTTGAAACACACTTTGTAGTTAAGGTATTAAGGTACTATTCCAAGTTGGACTGCTGGCGGAAGCAGCAGCAAACTGCAGCAGCAGGTATACACGAAAAACTGTAAGATGATCGTTGTCAAAGATGACATTTTCTTTTGTTTTCCTTAGGAATAGCATCTGTCACAGTGATCTTTCTAGCTCCAACTGCAGTTGCTGTCTGCTTTTACTGCCTGATTGCCTGCAATCCAACTTGGAATAGTACCATTTTAGGTACAATAATTTCGTGCAAAATACTTAATATGGCCGTTTTGTTACATGTCTGGCGCACTCACAGAAAGAATCTCTTATACGCTATACATTGCTGGTTATATGACACTAACATTGAGTATTACGTATTCGCGTGTGTTTTGTTTTAGTGTGACAACAACATGGAGATGCGACACTATCCAAAGAATCTATAAAAACGAGGTCGAAAACGAAACTCCCCTCAAAAACCTGTACGTTACAATGTATCAGTTAACTAGTCGTTATGTGTATATTCGAATTATTTACCTATTTTATTAGGTACGAATATTTTCCGACGCGCGTGGATCTTATGGTGAGAAAAGTTTGTTTAGGAATACTTAAATTATTGTAATAATTGTTCCATTTGAAGTTGCTTATCTAAATTCATTTAATATTAAGGAACATTTCATTTTAATTCATTCTCTTGCGTAACAATAGTTTAGAATATCTGTAATTGGCAGTTAAACTTGAACACTTTATGTCGTTGTTACACACGGTTTTTTGCTTGTACAATGTAAAAAAACGTCAAGTTACTGCGACACATAAGAGTAGACAAAAATGGGGGCGCCATTTTATTCGCCCAGGCAGGTTTTATATGGCAACACATTAATTATTTTGTACGAAAAATTTGGTGATGCCAGTTGAAATAATTCAAAAGTTTTGTGTCGCAGTTGTAGAGTCTGTGCGAAAAGAGAACAGGCATGGAATTTGAGAGCGCACATTTGTATTAATTAACCCACGGATGGTTGCGTGGGGTTTATGCCTAGGTCTTTGACCTAAAACCTCCAAAATTTAATGTAGAAGGTTAAGGTTAAAGACCTGGGCATAAACCTCACAGGACCAAGCGACGGTTAATTAAATACAAATGCGCGCACTTACATTCTATGCCTGTTCTTTTTTCGCACAGGCTCTACTACAATTTTCGTACATCATCGCAGTTATCAAACAAATATGATGATTGATTCATATCAGTAAATTATATCATAGACTAGGGACCGAATGCGGATAAAAACTGGGAACTAAATGGCGCCACCAGCGAGTGTTCCTTTTTCCTGTGATTGGTCAGTAATCTGTCAATGTCGATGTCAATATCAGTTTTGCGTCTTCTCATTGGTCTCTTTTGGAACACTCGCTGGTGGCGCCATCTGCAATTAGCTTTGCGTTTTTATCCTCATTATCTACTAATTTCACTTGTTTCACTTGCTATCCACGCGCGCCGGTGACTTATAATATTCTACCGCAGCCTTACAGGGCGTGATGAGCTACAGTACATCGGTTCAGTCGTGAGTGACGCGTCACACGGGGGGCACCCGAGTCCGACGTTCGAGTGCCGGCAACAACACTATCACAGGGATCTTGTAGCTCATAAATACACGTCAGAGGTAAATATACCGACAAAAAAGGACATACATTTACTATTTGCAGAATGATACAGATCGATTTATACAAAATTTCATTAATTTGCTCAAGATTATTGGCCTTTAATAGTTATTATATGATTTTTATTTGTAAGTATGAATCATTGTCACTCATTTCGAGTCATTTATGTATGTATCTTAGACATTCGATCATTAAGATGGGGCACTTATTACCTCCATGGATGGGGCAATTACAGATACATCTAATGTGTTTTTATGAACTACAGGATCTTGACGACTCGAGCGGGGAATCATTCGTATTACTGACACAATACTATCTTTACCATTCTGACCATGCATTTTTTCACTTATTTATTCGGGTCTTTTATAAATAAAGCATATTCTAAAATATACAGGGTGTTACAGAAATGGTATATGCACCCTGAAGATCTGAATCTGCCCATTATGAAACTAAACAACTATTACCAAAGAAAATAGGTCAAAATAATGGTCAAAATATTCCCAAGCTAAATGTGCTATTTATCAGCTGATACATTTTGTATGGGAGGACATTCTTTTCTTTTTTTTACCTATGTATGTCCTTTGGGAAAAGTTGTTCAGTTTCATGGGCTGATTCACATCCTTCCGGGTGCATTTACCCTTTCTTTTACACCCTGTATAAATTTCCCCGTTCGAGCCGCCGCCCGCCAACCGCGGTACCGCGCGGCTACAATCGTTTATTTTACAATTTATCTCATTACTCCTATACACATAAAAATATTAAAACGGAACGCTTTAACTAGATATAATATAATGTGATTTAATGTGCGTAACGGACTGTAACACCATAGACTCACCATCAGCTGTACAAACAAACAAACATACAAACATACGAACTGATCGTGAACGATCAATGGAAGGAAGCGATGGGTTCTTTGAAACACAACTCGAGCGTAAACATTGGTATTGCACTCGCACTGTAGTCTGATTCATACACTTGATCCACGAAAAGATTCTCTCTAAACGACACGTTTCTATTATTTAGTTATTTTCTAACATTGCAATTTTGCCGTCTTTCAAAACAATGGACGCAAAACTCGGTACATTTAATATGTTAATTTGATTACTTATGATTATGACATAACAAGCGTCTCATCTCATGTTTATTATTATTTCATCTCGTATAGTAAAATGATTAGTTTCTTACTGGGCATCCAAATCTAACACAATTCTTCTGACTGTTTGAATCAGACTACAGAAAAATAGTCAAGGGAAGTAACAAACACTGATTTTACACATTAAAAAATAAGTATGTAGGTTTTTTACTCGTTTACACAAGAACAGTATTCATAATCATATTTTCTTTACTTATTTAACTTTCAAGACCCATTTATTATTCTTGCTCTACAAACAAAACCCTTCTCAAAGCAAACCTTAAGATCATTTAGCTATCCATTTAAATGCAACTATTCTTTTTCCATTACAAAAATAACAAAACATCGTTCAGAAAAAACTTTCTCTGCGACAAATCGACATCCACAGATGTTGTGTAAACGAGTTGAAAATAGAATAAACGAGAAAACCATTTTAAATTCCCCATCGTCACCAAAGCGTAGTAAAGAAGACAATTGTACAAATTCCAAGACTTTAAATATACACACATGTATCTTTAATGGAACGCCTTTACTTTAAATACCTTATAGTTTATTTGGAATGTTGTGAGCTTTTTCCTAATACAGCTCCCGGTAATCGAACACACATGAATCCTTCCACATGGCCACTTTCAACAAAACGTCACATAACGATTCCTAAATCTTAGCAAGAGTGCAAATTGAAATAAAGTAACTTTAAACTTTAGGACAGCTACAATATCAAACCTTAAAACAAAGTATTAATAAAATCTATATTAAACTTTATCGAGACATCAAAATTTAATGCGTGGTGGTCCATGGAATCAGGCGCTACGGATCTTATAATTACAAATCACAATAAAACTTTTTTCAATAAATGCAGGGACGTTTGTTATCTCAATTTACTTACGAAAAAAACTCTTTCCATGGACCACCACGCATTAAATTTTGATGTCTCGATAAAGTTTAATATAGTTTTTATTAATACTTTGTTTTAAGGTTTGATATTGTGAGCTGTCCTAAAGTTTAAAGTTACTTTATTTCAATTTGACTCTTGCTAAGATTTAGGAATCGTTATGTGACGTTTTGTTGAAAGTGGCCATGTGGAAGGATTCATGTGTGTTCGATTACCGGGAGCTGTATTAGGAAAAAGCTCAACATTCCAAATAAACTATAAGGTATTTAAAGTAAAGGCGTTCCATTAAAGATACATGTGTGTATATTAAAGTCTTGGAATTTGTACAATTGTCTTCTTTACTACGCTTTGGTGACGAATGGGGAATTTAAAATGTTTTCTCGTTTATTCTATTTCAACTCGTTTACACAACATCTGTGGATGTCGATTTGTCGCAGAGAAAGTTTTTTTCTGAACGATGTTTTGTTATTTTTGTAATGGAAAAAGAATAGTTGCATTTAAATGGATAGCTAAATGATCTTAAGGTTTGCTTTGAGAAGGGTTTTGTTTGTAGAGCAAGAATAATAAATGGGTCTTGAAAGTTAAATAAGTAAAGAAAATATGATTATGAATACTGTTCTTGTGTAAACGAGTAAAAAAACCTACATACTTATTTTTTAATGTGTAAAATCAGTGTTTGTTACTTCCCTTGACTATTTTTCTGTAGTCTGATTCAAACAGTCAGAAGAATTGTGTTAGATTTGGATGCCCAGTAAGAAACTAATCATTTACTATACGAGATGAAATAATAATAAACATGAGATGAGACGCTTGTTATGTCATAATCATAAGTAATCAAATTAACATATTAAATGTACCGAGTTTTGCGTCCATTGTTTTGAAAGACGGCAAAATTGCAATGTTAGAAAATAACTAAATAATAGAAACGTGTCGTTTAGAGAGAATCTTTTCGTGGACAAGTGTATGAATCAGACTACAGTGCGAGTGCAATACCAATGTTACGCTCGAGTTGTGTTTCAAAGAACCCATCGCTTCCTTCCATTGATCGTTCACGATCAGTTCGTATGTTTGTATGTTTGTTTGTTTGTACAGCTGATGGTGAGTCTATGGTGTTACAGTCCGTTACGCACATTAATCACATTATATTATATCTAGTTAAAGCGTTCCGTTTTAATATTTTTATGTGTATAGGAGGTAATGAGGATAAATTGTAAAATAAACGATTGTAGCCGCGCGGTACCGCGGTTGGCGGGCGGCGGCTCGAACGGGGGAAATTTATACAGGGTGTAAAAGAAAGGGTAAATGCACCCGGAAGGATGTGAATCAGCCATGAAACTGAACAACTTTTCCCAAAGGACATACATAGGTAAAAAAAAGAAAAGAATGTCCTCCCATACAAAATGTATCAGCTGATAAATAGCACATTTAGCTTGGGAATATTTTTGACCATTATTTTGACCTATTTTCTTTGGTAATAGTTGTTTAGTTTCATAATGGGCAGATTCAGATCTTCAGGGTGCATATACCATTTCTGTAACACCCTGTATATTTTAGAATATGCTTATTTATAAAAGACCCGAATAAATAAGTGAAAAAAATGCATGGTCAGAATGGTAAAGATAGTATTGTGTCAGTAATACGAATGATTCCCCGCTCGAGTCGTCAAGATCCTGTAGTTCATAAAAACACATTAGATGTATCTGTAATTGCCCCATCCATGGAGGTAATAGTGCCCCACTTAATGATCGAATGTCAAGATACATACATAAATGACTCGAAAATGAGTGACAATGATTCATACTTACAAATAAAAATCATAAATAACTATTAAAGGCCAATAATCTTGAGCAATTAATGAATTTTGTATAAATCGTCTGTATCATTCTGCAAATAGTAAATGTATGTCCTTTTTTGTCGGTATATTTACCTCTGACGTGTATTTATGAGCTACAAGATCCCTGTGATAGTGTTGTTGCCGGCACTCGAACGTCGGACTCGGGTGCCCCCCGTGTGACGCGTCACTCACGACTGAACCGATGTACTGTAGCTCATCACGCCCTGTAAGGCTGCGGTAGAATATTATAAGTCACCGGCGCGCGTGGATAGCAAGTGAAACAAGTGAAATTAGTAGATAATGAGGATAAAAACGCAAAGCTAATTGCAGATGGCGCCACCCAGCGAGTGTTCCAAAAGAGACCAATGAGAAGACGCAAAACTGATATTGACATCGACATTGACAGATTACTGACCAATCACAGGAAAAAGGAACACTCGCTGGTGGCGCCATTTAGTTCCCAGTTTTATCCGCATTCGGTCCCTAGTCTATGATATATTTACTGATATGAATCAATCATCATATTTGTTTGATAACTGCGATGATGTACGAAAATTGTAGTAGAGCCTGTGCGAAAAAAGAACAGGCATAGAATGTAAGTGCGCGCATTTGTATTTAATTAACCGTCGTCGCTTGGTCCTGTGAGGTTTATGCCCAGGTCTTTAACCTTAACCTTCTACATTAAATTTTGGAGGGTTTTAGGTCAAAGACCTAGGGCATAAACCCCACGCAACATCCGTGGGTTAATTAATACAAATGTGCGCTCTCAAATTCCATGCCTGTTCTCTTTTCGCACAGACTCTACAACTGCGACACAAAACTTTGAATTATTTCAACTGGCATCACCAAATTTTTCGTACAAAATAATTAATGTGTTGCCATATAAAACCTGCCTGGGCGAATAAAATGGCGCCCCCATTTTTGTCTACTCTTATGTGTCGCAGTAACTTGACGTTTTTTTACATTGTACAAGCAAAAAAACCGTGTGTAACAACGACATAAAGTGTTCAAGTTTAACTGCCCATTACAGATATTCTAAACTATTGTACGCAGAGAATGAATTAAAATGAAATGTTCCTTAATATTAAATGAATTTAGATAAGGCAACTTCAAATGGAACAATTATTACAATAATTTAAGTATTCCTAAACAAACTTTTCTCACCATAAGATCCACGCGCGTCGGAAAATATTCGTACCTAATAAAATAGGTAAATAATTCGAATATACACATAACGACTAGTAACTGATACATTGTACCGTACAGGTTTTTGAGGGGAGTTTCGTTTTCGACCTCGTTTTATAGATTCTTTGGATAGTGTCGCATCTCCATTTTGTTGTCACACTAAAACAAAACACACGCGAATACGTAATACTCAATGTTAGTGTCATATAACCAGCAATGTATAGCGTATAAGAGATTCTTTCTGTGAGTGCGCCAGACATGTAACAAAACGGCCATATTAAGTATTTTGCACGAAATTATTTGTACCTAAAATGGTACTAATTCCAAGTTGGATTGCAGGCAATCAGGCAGTAAAAGCAGACAGCAACTGCAGTGTGAGCTAGAAAGATCACTGTGACAGATGCTATTCCTAAGGAAAACAAAAGAAAATGTCATCTTTGACAACGATCATCTTACAGTTTTTTCGTGTATACCTGCTGCTGCAGTTTGCTGCTGCTTCCGCCAGCAGTCCAACTTGGAATAGTACCTTAATACCTTAACTACAAAGTGTGTTTCAAGTATTCAGAACAGAACAGCGTTTGCAAATATCCATCTTTCAGTTGTAATATTTCAGTTTGTTCAAAAGAACGTTAGTGCAAGAAGACATGTTTGTTTGTTTGTTTGTTACAAGTCTGGCGCCTGCCCAACACTTTACGGCCAAGTTTTAACACAAACCAATTCGTTATGGTTTGATGAAAGTGAATACGAATTTCGTCTGCAATGTGTTTGCCAAAGCTTGTCCAAGAGTGTTTGATGTGTTCATGAAACACATAATATGGGTTATAGAAACCAAGTGCCAAATTTACTCTAACCATTGTCGATCGAAACGTTCCGGCACCTAACGCAGTATATTTTCTTTATATCGCCTTTGAGACTTTTTTAAATGTCGCAAAAATATAATCCATTTAAAATATTATAATTATAAAAAAAATGTGGAAATAAAATTAAAGAATTTGCAAAGATAATATACTAAATATTCAAAAGTTATATATGGTTCTAAACACGCTACGCAG
>JARACY010004450.1:0-26878 GCA_029255725.1 Scrobipalpa atriplicella | reverse complement strand
AAATGGCGTTTTCAATCCAAAAAATTACTACAAAAAAAAAGACTGCTGTTATGAGTGATTTGCGAAAAAAAAATGCTCATGTACACTTTTGTCACAATATGTACACTTTTTTGCGGCGGATATGTGTGTTTTGGGATCTCGGTTGCGGCAACACTGTGTTGTAGTTTCTAGGAGTACTCCCAATTTCCTAAATTGGATTTGTACTCCGCAATTTCTTTCAGGTACATTATTAGATTACATTCGTAAAAGGTTCTGGAGGTAAATAAGAGATATTCTTAAGACCGACTTGAAACCAATATTGGGAAAACACGGATTTCTTATACTTCTCTTGTCTAAGTATATCGGGTGTAAGGGACAGCGGTTGCGACAACACTGAACAACTTTCACCAGGAAATTCTTTCAGGTAGTGAAAAAAAATGTTTTGCTTTTCCATACAAATTGTCTGATCGAGGTGGTAATTTTGTATGGTAAAGCAATTTTTTTTTCGGTTTACACCCCGTATAATATCAACTCTCATTTCATGAAGGTTCCACACTAGTATTTTTACGTGTTTTAGTATTTTTTAATAATACCTCTAGTATCATAAGTATCATAAGTAAATGAAAATAATTTATTAATTGATTGATGTAACAAAAGTTTTCATAACGCAACAAAGGAATTTCTTATTATCATAATGCACTTAGACTTGTGAGATCATCCTTTGAGTAAATATTTTGTATAAACTTTATTGGCAGAGTCAAAATGTAGGATTGACTGAATGATTTGAAAATATCTTTATTAGGTACAATACAAAGTTTCATCGTAACGACTGGTACATTTTAATTGGCATTGTATTGCTGCAGAGCAGAGGGATCTAGGTTCAATTTATAGGCGAAAGAAAAATATAAGAATGAAAGCGTAAATTTTAGCAAAGATACTGTACTGCTGCTGCTGTAAACTATATATTTCTGTGTCAGTGGTATTAACTACTAAGCACATTGAAAAAAAAAACATTAATAAAAAGTTTTTTTCATTCTAATTTTACTTGAGGAAAACATCAAATCGGTCAGTGCCCTCAAAGAAGAAAAAAAATGCACTTATACACGCAAAAGCTTTTAACTTACATTCATTTATTTTACCACATTTAAAAGTTAATCGAAAATCACTTATCATGCGAGATAAAAAATAACCAAACTATAAATAAAGAATACATGATTGACGAGAATGAGTAGTACGATCTGCTAAAATACGAAAATACGATGTTTTCTCTTTGATTCGGAGAGGGTTCAATTCAATTCCCTTTGATGACAAAAATCTTTTTAGTTTGGCTAAGACATTGCAGGTTGATCACCTGATTGACCTAAAGTAAGATGATTCATGCTTTTGGATGTAAGTAATCGGTCCTGCAGTTCTTTATCTTGTCGTCTCGTATTCTTTGTAATACGAAAATTAGAGACTGAAGTGAATAGACACATTATTTTTTTAATTTAATGAATACTTAAATGATTTCTTAAAAAAATAGAAACATGTGATCAGATTGATCTTAATGAGATAATCTGCTTTCACCAAAAAGTCGGGAGTGGACACTAACAATCCATTCAAAATATTAATACGCACTATGTAAGTATGTCACGTAGTGTATCGACACATAGAATGATAGATTAGTTTTCGATACATAATGCTCCTAATATGGACACCAGTTTCAATATACCTTCTTACAAATACGAGACGAGTGTCACGTAGCGAGATAGACTACTTATTTTTAAGTCTACATCTGCTAAGTAAAAAAAAAAATGCAAATACTTGATCACAGAAGATGTGACGAGACATAAAATAATTATATAAGAAAATCCTATGCGATAAAAAAATTACTATTAAAAAAAATTTGAGTCTCCGTCAACTGACTTGCGGTTTTAAATAACTCGGAATTACAACATTCAGTATTTTCTAATCCTTTTGCAAGTGTGTTTTTTTTTAAATCATCATCATCTCCCTAGCCTTTTCCCCGTATTTCTCGGGGTCGGCTAAACTCATCAAACTATTATATTATAAAATGATTTGAGAATACTTTAACCTTGCTAAAAAAGCTTTGAATTAAATTACTTTCCTTTCGTCCTTTCTTCGTCAAAGACCTTTGACTTTGGAAACTATTCGGAAAGTTACAAAAGTTTTTTAAAATTAAAATAATATAATTTTCAATCACTAAACCACAGGAACTTGTCAGATAAATAAAATGTTCTTCAAACGTTGCAATTTTATACAAATAAATACGGAACTCCAATCATTTTTATTTTAAAATATCAAGGTCGATTTTAAAAATTATAATTTACCTACAATGCTACAATCTACATTAACAATTATTTTCACGCCATATTATGTAGTTATATAGCAACATAAAAAAATTGTATTAGATTTAAGTACTTTCATCTATACTTTTTTTTATCGTCTCAAGAATAGGTAATAGTTTTCTAGCTGCACTTTTTTTATTAAGTATTTACCGTTAGCATATTTAGGTCTTTTTGAATCAGGGTGTTAAACCCCAAAGAAGGTAGAAAAATACCTATCGACTTTGTTTCTAGGTAAGATGTGTAGTTTTATACATCGTTTAATAACTAAATCCCCTAAACATTTGCAAACGTCATTCCAATTCACAGCGTGACGATACAGAACAGAATAAATAATATTATAATCAGTTGATGACGCACTGTTTAGATGTTTTCGGTTTATTTAAAATTTCCATTCGGTTTCCATTCTGTTTGAATAATTAATAAGCCTACAACATACTACTATGTAATATTTTCATATATTCGAATCTTCAAATTATTTAACTTCCTTGCTGAACTCGAAGCTATAAGAATATAAAGACATATTTTAAAAGATATTTCCGTGTTGCATTGCATACTCGTATTTGTGACCCTGACAATACGCAGTCACGTAATTATAAGAGGCATTTCAGATGGGAACTCATTTCTTTGGCAATGACTTTTGCTATCAGGTTTCGGGCGGTGGACTCACTGCCTACACCGGAAGAGAAGAAGGAGTAATTATTGGTGAACCTTCTCATTAAAATACATCGGTATTTCTACCAGAAACCAGTACTTCCGAGGTAATTGATAGCGAGACAACTTGGTGTCCTTGCAAGCTGTCATAATACTATAATCTTTGTATTATATTATACCCCTAGGTAAGAAATAATCAAGATGTGTCGCATATATTAATATTTACGTAGAGGTTTGTTTATAATTCAAAAATAACCGGTCTTTGTTTGTTGTTTGGGCTGAACTACGATCGGCACCATATGCTCCAAAAGACAGCTTTCTTGTACTTCCAGTTACCTAACGAAGCTTTCTTTTTTCTTTATTAAAAACATTACCAAACTTCTTTATCTTCTTGCCCTTGTCCATTATATAAGGTGGAATCAGTCCTTGGACTTCGATGCCAGATTCTATCCTGGGTCATTTAGGTTAGGTGCTAAATAATCCCTGTCGATATTTGTCCCAAGAATTTTTCCTCTTTAAGTTTAAGTAAGTATCTAATCTACATCGTCCATCGAATTCTAAGAATCTGGTGTCAAATTATGGTTTTCACTTATTTTTATCAAAATTAATGCATAAAAATGTAATAATTCATCATTTAATATTTCTTGGAATAAAACGCATTATTGTGTCACGGAAAGTTCGAGTCTATATATTTTTTTTTAATTTTCAACTTCTGTCACCTCTGGAAAGTTATTAAATGAGAAAGGATGTTTTGGTGTTATGGGAAACGGATCTCCTGTGCCGAAAGGCCTCTGGCCTAGACTAGCAACTCTACATCTTTCTCAGCTTTCACAAAATTTGTACCGCATAATATTTATTTTTATCACGCTTTTGTGTCAAGAATCCTGCGAACAAGTAAACCTTGATTGCGGTAAAAATAGACTCGTGTGTATTTCGATAAACAGTAATAATCCTATAATAAAGTAGGTAATAGGTATAACGGAAATATGAGAGTGGTTCGAGAACTGGTCACGGGTATTGGGTGTGTACGACCTGATACCCTTGTAAACAAGCAGTACCAACGGTATACAACGTGTAACAGAAAGGGTGTATGCATCGTGAAATGTGTGAATCTACCCATGAAACTGAACAACTTTCCCTAAGGAACATAGGTCGAAAAATGAAAAAAAAAATTGATCTTCCATACAAAATGCATCAGCTGATAACGCATTTAGTATGGGAAGTCATTTTTTTTTTCGTATTTCAACTTATGTTCCTTAGGGAAAGTTGTTCAGTTTCATGGGTAGATTCACACATTTCACGATGCATATACCCTTTAAATTTTTTACTTTATATTTATCAGTTTAAAAGTTTATACTGGCTATACAGTATAACCAGGTAAATAACCAGTTTATATTGGTCCGTGAAATGGATAACTCGACCAGCTGCCCACTGTACATAAGAAATCACGTTCAGTAGGCAGAAAGTCGTAAATATTCGAAGTTTTTCTATAGTTACAAAAGGAAAAGCAGCTAGTAATATTTTGTAACCCTAAATTTGTAAAAAAACACTATCTAAAACAGCCATTATTTTTTTTAATTAAGTTGAAACATAATTTGTACAACGCTAATTTCATAAATGGTTACTGACGTAATTTAATAAACTATTCTAGTCTGACAAGGCTTTACAAAAAGTGTATTTTTTACACTCTATTACTAACGAGATTTTGTACAACAAGGAGGCTTCTTCATTTGGAGGCTTAATTAAATAATTCTTTGTAAAATTCAAAGAGAACAAAGGCTTTTAAGCCTTAATAAGGCAGTGGCAAATATGTTGCCACCTTTTGAACCCTTACCCGCACTAAGTTTCAAAAGAAATGAAAATTTTCTAATGCTCTGCTTAGTAAAGGGTTAAATATAATAATTTTATAGTATTACTTTCAAGTAGTTACAAAAGAAAAAAAAACATTGTTTAGCAATTACATACATATTTTCTCAAAGGATGATCTCACAAGTCTAAGTGCATTATGATAATAAGAAATTCCTTTGTTGCGTTATGAAAACTTTTGTTACATCAATCAATTAATAAATTATTTTCATTTACTTATGATACTTATGATACTAGAGGTATTATTAAAAATACTAAAACACGTAAAAATACTAGTGTGGAACCTTCATGAAATGAGAGTTGATATTATACGGGGTGTAAACCGAAAAAAAAATTGCTTTACCATACAAAATTACCACCTCGATCAGACAATTTGTATGGAAAAGCAAAACATTTTTTTTCACTACCTGAAAGAATTTCCTGGTGAAAGTTGTTCAGTGTTGTCGCAACCGCTGTCCCTTACACCCGATATACTTAGACAAGAGAAGTATAAGAAATCCGTGTTTTCCCAATATTGGTTTCAAGTGGTCTTAAGAATATCTCTTATTTACCTCCAGAACCTTTTACGAATGTAATCTAATAATGTACCTGGAAAGAAATTGCGGAGTACAAATCCAATTTAGGAAATTGGGAGTACTCCTAGAAACTACAACACAGTGTTGCCGCAACCGAGATCCCAAAATACACATATCCGCCGCAAAAAGTGTACATATTGTGACAAAAGTGTACATGAGCATTTTTTTTTCGCAAATCACTCATAACAGCAGTCTTTTTTTTTGTAGTAATTTTTTGGATTGAAAACGCCATTACTTTTTAACGCGGGCTTAACGTACATCCAGCAATGTATTGTAAACTAATATTTTAGGGCCCGGTAAATTGGGTAGTGAGATCGCTGCTTCTGTGATGAGTGAAAGAGATGCTTTAATATGGAGTTTTGCTAGAGCAAGGGAGATAAAATGAGTTAGCTTTCTCTACGTTTCTCTATACGCAGCAGCGCTCATTTATTTCTTTGATTGAGATATTTTGGCGGTGAGTTCAAAGAAATTACACATGTACTGGCAAGATTACACATTACACATGGGAGCCCAAAAAGGTACGTCAAATGTGTAAAATGTACCCTAACGGCAACGCTGTACAACAATATGTACCTACTTAGTAACAACAATGCCGAGAACTAAATTTAGAGCAGCCACTAGAGACCTGAAATGGGAAAAGTTTTAGGTCAAACGGGCCTTAGTTAGGTTCTAACTTTTCGGGTAGCTTGCTGAATTGGCAAATTAATGTATGTTTTAATATTCCCAATCATTAAAGTGGCGAGATTGTAAATCTTGGGCTTTGTATTTCTTTCTCTAAAGATATTTTCCCGTGCTCAAGATTCATTATATAAAATTCATGAAAGAGGGAACACACAGAAGGACAAACAAAAAGAAAAACGTTAATAAAGAGAATAAGTAATTTATAGAATCAGGCGTTATTTTGCGGAAGTCTATCATATCATAACATATGATAGAAAAAATATTTAGCTACTTCCACTCCAGTGGCAAGTTATGCAATAGTCGAGTGCAGCGCGCGCCCGCCCGCCTGCACATGCACGCAACGCACGCACTACCACCGAATCTATTCAACATGTGTTTCGCCCCTCCAAGGAGCATCATCAGGACCTTCCGGTACGAGTAAATCGTAAGGTAACTAGGAACTATAGTTGACAACGGAACCCTAAAAAAAACTAAACTAACGCCACGCTAGTAGTGGCTATGGCGCGAATTATAATTATTTTTGCACGTGCTCGAAATACGCCTGGCCAAATGCCAAATGTCGAACTTTTTAACGAAAGCGCACAAAAACCTTGTTTGGCTTTGTTTGCTCTTAAACGGTATAATGAGCTTTTAATCGAAATAAGCTTTTGTATTTTTTTATATTTTATTCTTATTGTAGTCGTGAATAGATTTGTTTACGTTTCAATAATCTAATAACAAGAAACTGGAATATAACGTGAATATAACTAATATTATGTATGACTATGCCAGATGCCTAAGCGATACTTAGCTTACTTATAGCCGATAACATACAGCAATCATACAATACACAAGTTTCCCAACACATAGTAAGTTGTGTAACACGTGCGAAAGTATAGTGCAACCCGCAATGCAGTAGGTACTTGAACAGGGCAGCGTTCAGACGGCCAGTATGAAATTTATACCGTATGAATTTCAGCCAACCGGGAACGTGCACCGAACGAAGCTGTCAAAATATCAACACATCGAAAACATTGACCAATGATAAACGTCGTATGTACACACACAGACACATTATTGAGAGCCGACGAAATATAGGCATTAGCACACTATCGAGGTAGCAAAATATTCGCCGCTGTCAGATGAAACCTCATTCCGTGTGTGTCTCTGAGCAGCCTGAATAAAAATCACCTAGTCGAAATTTCGTCTGACAGGCGCCTCTGAACGGGCAGTATAATTTTTCACAACAATTACACTTTTTTCTTCACAAAAGTCCAGCTTCGGTAAATTATATTTGAAAAATTGTCCTAGAAAACGCTCGATCATAAAATAAAACTATCAAATTAAAAGTTCATTAGTATTAGTAACAAACAGTGACGATTTTGATTTCTCCGTATATTTTAACATTATTTCAAATGTATACAGTTATGTTTTAAAACAGATTAGATCATATTCTGAGTTCCCTTATTTCTTATTTATAGAAACAGTGCGGCAAGACGTCTTGTGAGCTAAGCTGAGAAATTATCTTGAATTTTTAAAGGAGATCTCGGAGATTCAAACCTCCTTCACTTTCATTCGACTCAAGGATATTCTAACTGCTTTAAACTTATTGCAAAATATTTTTAAGTATGACGCAAAACGTTATTTTTATTTTAATGATTTCTTAAAATTTAAAATAACCGTTTCAAAGTTTTTTGTACCTATTCGTTGGATAAGATAGTAGGATTAACAAAAAATACAGTAAAGAGCCTGTTATGTCTTTATTCCTTAGGTAATTGTTCTGTGTATGTTCATGTGTACAATAAACTGTTAAATAAATAAATACAGTCACGGATGAAGTTATTTCAGGAGATTACTCGTATTAATGGTTCGTCATGAAAATACGTATATTAGCACAATTTATTTACTTACTGCAACAAATGTACGAAATTTCATGAAAATCCTGAAACTCCTGAAATAATTTCATCCGTTTCGAGCGGCCCTGCTCGCTCAGCAATCACCTTTGCTGACTGTACTTATAATATTTTTAATCAGTAGTTTAAGATTTATTGTTCAGTTGCCTTTAAGACTTCCTCAGAAACTGTAATCCTATTGTGCCCCGGAACCATAAGGAAGGAGGAACCTAGGGTTTTGTGCAAAGCCCGTCAGGGGAAGTACCACCCTCTTGCTTATTTCTGCCGCCAAGCAGAAGTATTCACACTTCTGTGTTTCGGTCTGAAAGGCAAGAGAGTCAGTGAAATTACTGGCACGAGAGGCATTCCACCTTAGGTCTCACGGTGTGCAACGCACTCTGCTATTGCACTAGGATCTAGTAGGCTATGGTGCTGCTTACCATCAGGTGGGCCGTATGCTTTGTTGCCACTGTATAACATAAAAAAATAAAGGAAGTTGGTACGACAGGCCGAAAAGAATGCTCCAACTCACCGACAGTCATGAAGAGCAGCTTGCACCCTGGCTCCAGGAAATATTTGGATGGCTCCATGAGGTGCAGGCGGTGGTATATGACGTCATAGCCCTGGACTGACTTCTCAGGCAGGAAGGAGAATTCTCTGGAACAAAAAACATGAAATAAGTATAAGTGTTCAATAAGGTAGGTTGCCTGGAAGAAATCGCTACCCTAGCCACAGAATATATAATAGTAGGTACTAGAGCACAGAGCACACTAGCATTATTGCCTTATGGCCGTCTGTATTGTACCTACTTACTGTTTCTCCGGTGTTTTTGTGATATCATTGTCAAAGTCAAAGTCAAAGTCAAATAATTTATTTCCAAATAAATTCTTACGAACACTTTTAGAAAGTCACAGGCGAGTCTATTACAAAGAAAATTGTATCAATGTCACAAAAGAAATCAAAATAAAAAAAATATATCACAATGATGAAGAAGCACGAGAAACTCGCACTTTGCGGCCCCCCTTTCGTTTTCGCCTACCCCTACTTTTGTCCTTCGTTTTGATTAAAATTGGGTTGGTGTCCGCAATGTGTGCCAATTTCTTGCGCTTTACTGAAATATCCGAGCTCCAAACCTCTTTGTCATTAGTATAGTCATCTAACTTATAATAGGCTTTCTGACATAATGTATTTTTAATTGTATCTTTAAATTGATTTTCTGACAAATTTAATATATGGTCAGGTATTTTGTTATAGTATTTTATACATTGACCTAAAAATGATTTTTTAACCTTAGCTAACCTAAAATGGGGTTGGTCAATTTTATTTTTGCTTCTTAGATTCCGATTATGCCTGTCACCGTTTTTGGTAAAACTATGAATATTTTTCCTTACATACATAATATTTTCATATATATATAAATTGACATGGTACAGTTAAAATATTTATCTCTTTAAACAATTCTCTTAGGGAATCACGACATTTGAGTTTGTATATTGCTCTAATAGCCCGTTTTTGCAGAACAAAAATTGAATCAATGTCAGCAGCGCGGCCCCACAGCAAAATTCCGTAGGACATAATGCTGTGAAAATAACTAAAATAAACAAGTCTTGCTGTAGCAATATCTGTGAGCTCTCGGATTCTTCGTACAGCAAATGCGGCTGAACTAAGTCTCCCCGATAAAGATGTAATGTGCGGATGCCATTGAAGTTTCGAGTCTAGTGTAATCCCTAAGAAAACTGTACTTTCGGTGAACTCTAATCTTTCATTATTAAGTACAACATCATTATTGGAAGAATTTACATTAGGCAAAGTGAATTTTATACATTTGGTTTTCTTCGCATTCAACACTAGATTGTTAACAGTGAACCAATTATGAATTTGTCCAAGAGTGTTATTTACGTTGTCATAATTTTGTGCATGTCTATCAACTTTAAAAACAAGAGATGTGTCATCTGCAAATAATACAATCTTTGACAAATTCTCTATCATGTAGGGCAAATCATTAATATACACTAAAAATAGAAATGGACCTAATATTGAACCTTGAGGTACACCTATTTTAACACGTGACCCTGATGACTTAACTCCGTTTACATTAACCTTCTGAATCCTATCGTCCAAATAAGAATTTAAAAGGCTCAAGGCTTCATTTTTGATTCCATAGTGTTTCAATTTTGACAATAAAGTTTCATGATCTACGCAATCAAATGCCTTAGACAGGTCACAAAATACGCCAATGGCATCTTTTGATTCCTCCCAAGCACTAAATATATGATTCAAAAGGGCAACACCAGCATCTGTGGTGCAACGTCCCTTTGTAAACCCGAATTGCTGATTATGTAATAAGTTATTGTGGTTAAAATGAGAAAGCATTTGATTGAGTATGATCTTTTCAAACACTTTGCTCAATACTGGTAAAACAGATACAGGCCTATAGTTGCTTGGATCTGCCTTGTCACCAGCCTTGAACAAAGGAACTACTTTACTGTTTTTCATCAAATCAGGAAATATACCGTGATCAATACATTCATTAAAAATATCTGACAAGTATGGTGCTAATATATCGATAATTGAGGTACACACTTTGACTGACATCCCCCATAAGTCTTCAGTTGCCTTAACTTTTATGTCTTTAAAAATTTTAACAATTTCCTGGGCGCTAACATGACTGAATTTAAATTCAGAATTGCAGGCTCCCACGTTTTCTTTAAGCAATGTTAATGAAAGCAAAGGTGAAGAGTTGAGAGACTCAGTAGTTATCAAGGGTATATTTGTAAAAAATGTTTCAAATTCCTGGGCTACTTCGCAATTTTCACTAATTATTCCACGATCAGTTTTAATTGAAAAGTTATTTTCACGTGGCTTTATTTTGCCAGTTTCGTTATTTATAACTTTCCATACAGTTTTTATTTTATTATCAGCAGTTTTAATTTTGTTACTAATAAAATTTGCTTTAGCTATTAGGCATGCTAACTTAAATGTTTTCGAATAATTTTTAACAAATTGTTTGAAGCTATCATTATTTGTCATGTTCCTTTGTTCATAAAGATCAAAAAGCCTATCTCTACTGATTCGTAAACCTGTGGTCGCCCAGTCACTGAATTTAAATTTAGTATTAATTTCTTTGGAATCAATTTTAAAAATAATTTCAAATTCTTCACTAATTGTAGAAAAAAAGTCTTTATATAAATCATCAGGATTATTACTATTAAAATTAATATTAGGCAATTTATTAATTAGAACATTTCGGTATTTCTCTAATCTACTAGTAGTAATACGCCTTGATTCAATTTTAATTTTATGATTTTTATCCGGATTGTTAAATGGAAATGTTACACTTTGACCTTTATGATCTGATCCAAGGCAGTCAATTAGGTTTTTTTCTACAGGGTCACAATAACAGAAAACATTATCAATACAAGTAGCAGAAGTTGACGTAACACGTGTAGGTTCAAAGAATACGTAATTCAAATTAAATGATTTAAAAAGACTTAAAAACCTATTCTTTAAATGTGGTACCCTCGTGGTTTCCAAAATATCTACATTAAAATCTCCAGTAATAATAATTCTTTTATTGGTTTTAGTTACTAATTTAAGTACATCTTCCATTACTTCTTCAAATTTAGGAAAGTTAGTTTCTATAGGCGGTCTATATACGCATACTATAACATAAGTTTGGAGCTCAACACAAGATAATTCAATACATCTTTCTACCGACAATCCTACAACGTCTTTTCTTTCTTTGAATTTAATATTATTTCTCATTATTATGAGAGATCCACCGCGAGTTAGGGATTGTCGGTTGAAAGAACTAGCAACACTGTAATTTTCGTAATTAATTAATATTTGGCAATATAAATGCCAATGTTCTGTTAAACATACAATGTCGTATTTATATTTTTCTAAAAATAATTCAACCTGTAACACTTTGCTGGAAAATCCCTCAATATTTTGATGTAATAATTTGAGATAAGATGGCTTTCTATTAGTCAATTTTTTTGTTAATTGAGTCAATTTTTTTGTAAATTGTTTTTCTTTGTGCTTTAAAGAATTATTGTATTGTGTTGTAAGTATAGCAGTGACAAGTTTTATTTACTCCCTACCTCCCTAGTCGTAATCGCTAAACTACACAAGAGTCTGACTATTCAAAAAGCATAACTAACAATAAAAATTACTCTCTACTTACTAACCATGGGTTTTCGATACTGGGTTTGATTCCCAGAGGGAAAGCAAAGTTGATATTTGCTAAATTATCACTTTGTGAGATTTTCCCCAGTTTGAAAAGGACATTGCAGGCTTAATTACCTAAACCATGTCACGCATTTACCGGTAGATCACGGTTTTATAATTACACAAAGTATAATGAACAAACTGCAGTTGCGTTATTGCAAACCTTGAAAGTTGACAATGGTAATGTTTCGCAATGATGTCTTATTATATTACGGAAGAAATTCTGCGTTCAATAAATGACTCTTAAAAATGTTAAAACCTTGGTTGTATTCTAATTTCCTTGTTAATGAAAGTACTTTTTTTTATTATATTGTACAGTACCTACTCAATTAAAAAGTAAAATAATTGTGATGTTTATAAAAATAAATACCGGTGAGCAATCCATTAATAAATTTTATATTATATAAATGTTGGTTGTTGACTTAATAAATTCTTATTTGTTTATTTGTGAGGTTTCTAGTTTGTTTGACTTCTTGGAAAATTATAATGTTAAAATATTCAATAACAAAACTAACTTAGCTTAGTTAGCTTGTGTGTGTATGTGTTAAAAAATAAGTAAAAATGTGTAAAAATGTCTACTTAGTAAATAGTTTAGTAAGGTTCCTACTGAAAACCAGCGCTTTAGTCTTTGACTGGAGCATTATGCTGAGTAGGAAACCTTTTCGGTGTCGTGTGTAACTGTTAGGCTATTTAGTTTTAAGTTGTCTAATTGTTATTACTGGTACTGAATAAAAATTGTATTTATCTATCTATCTAAAAAATATACGAAAAATAATAAAAATGAAATTTTTAGCTTTTTGTTACGCTAAATTAAATACAGCTTGTCTGACATTTACATTTCATTATTCTATTTGCAAGTCATCAAGTCATCATGAAAACCGGATAAGTTGCTAATTTCAATCCAAAACCAAGTTTAAACCAGTAATTATAATGATGTGAACTTTAAATTACGGACTATAGGTCTTCTTCTTCTTGTCGAGTGGGTTTCGAGTCGATCGACCCGATAAACCCTGGTGTCAGAGTTTATAAACCGCCTAATAGCACAGCTAATTAATAGTAACGACCACTATCAAAGACAGCGACCGGGCCCAAACCCGAAGCACGGAATCCATTTTCTTTTCGGACAATCAGGTGATTCTGTCTGCAATGTCCTAACCAAACTGGGGAAAATCTCACAAAGTGATAAATTGACAAATATCAACTTAGTGTTCCCCCCTGGGAATTGAACCCAGGACCTCCGACTCCGGATCGAGAGCCCATAGCTCAGACCACTAGACCACGGAGGCAGTTAAAGGATTATAGGTACAATAGATGCATAATATTAATCAAGGCAAGATCACTATGTACTGATTTACCTATTACCGCTATATGCAGAGAAGACTTAGAAGTTAGCGATGGCAAAACCTTTTAGCCTTGATCGAAGATATATAATTTAGTAAAAACCTCAGTTTACATTAAGTACAAGAGACTAGATGCAATAAATGAATATTTTCTTACAAATAAACTTTTTGGTGACAAAATTATTATAGTCACCATCATAATCATCCTTGGACGTATTCATCTCATATACGTTCCCACAGAGGGGCACGAGCCTAACCTGAATCTATCGGGCCTTAGTCGACCACGTAGGCCCAGTACGTATTGGTCGACTTCACACACAACCTTTTTATTTCTTCGCAGGGGGGTGCAGGTTTCCTCACGATGTTTTCCTTCACCGTAAAAGTGCCGAATAAACATAATAATAGTCACGTGATCATCTATCTATCTTGTAGGTATGATAAAGATAAATAAGATAATAACGATAATTTATCAATGCCGTAGGTCACAGGACAGTTTTGTAGTAAGTAGGTATTGCTAATGACGTCAAAACTTGAGGCCAATAATAATATGTTTACATAACTCTCCGTACACAGGGCAATAATTGGAAAACATGGTAAAGGAGTTACTTAGTAATCTTTAAGTTAGGTTATTGTGCTGTACTGTAGAATTATTTAGAAAAAATAAATTCAACAGTAAATGACACTTAATTTATTTATTTTTTTTTTATGAGATTATAGTGTGCTTTTAACAAGGCCACATCTAAGGGCCATATTTTTCCTCAAAACTGGTGAAGGGCGGTATACTCGTATCATAACATAAATTTTATTTCTTTAAACTTTTATTCACAATGCTGGTAACTCGAGTTCACATTTTTTACAAAATATACCTGCCTCGTTAATTTAAAGTAAATATTGTAAGAAGGTTCTGTCAATATACCTATATACGTCTACGTCTACGGCATGTATTTGCATTGACGCAAGCAGATCATCAACTTTACGAAACTAACAACCAAACGACGCTCATTCATAAATGGAATAACTTAACTATACCTACTTACTTACACTAAAAAAAGAAATTTTGAGTTGTTTTTAGGGTTCCGTACCCAAAGGGTAAAAAACGGGACCCTATTACCTACTGAGACTTCGCTGTCTGTCAGTCCGTCTGTCTGTCACCAGGCTGTATCTTATGAACCGTGACAGCTAGAGAGTTGTAATTTTCGCAGATAATGTATTTCTGTTGCCGCTATATCAACACATACTAAAATCCAGAATACAGTAAATATTACGGGGGGCTTCCATACAAAAAACGTGATTTTTTTGCTCTTTTTTGTAGATAATGTTTCGGTGGCTGTTTCTCATGAACCGTGATATATTTGTAACTATTATTATTGTGATGTAAGTAACACAAATTGATTTAAAACTGTCTCATTCCAACGGCAAAACAAATTATGTCGGATTGAACCATCGGGCGGAAAGATCAGAGAATAAAATAATATATTATTATTATAAAATCAAGTTTTTTTAGTCTAGTGAATAAATGCAAAAGACTAATAATTTATGTTTATGATGATATAATGGTATTTTTTTTCTAAACAAGTAATACGCTATTTTCCTACTAGTCAAATCAGCAACTATTTATGAAATGCTTTTTTGCATGAAAATAGTGAGTTATGACGTCACTCCACTCTTCTTGTAAACATTGACTACTCAAATCAATAACTTCTATATTTTTAAATCGATTATTTAATATAAATGTGCATTTTTTTTTCAATGGTGAATGAGATCCACAGTATTTAGCTATCAGCTTTAAGTATAAACGTTTTGAATTTTTTTAGCCACCCAGGAAACATGATGCCTATTTATCTATTAATTGATTCTGAAAATTAAACACCCTTCAAAAATTATCACGGTTGTTCAGGGACGAAACACGGACGAAACAAATCGTTGACGCTCGCTGCGACTATTATTATATTCTGTGGCTTTGCTTACCCCGCCCCGTAAAGATAAAAGGTGCCTATATATTTAAGTATCGATCGCATTAAGGACAAAATAAACTTGAACCTGCGATGCTATAAATAAAGAGCAGAGGCCCGTCTAGCTCAGTGGTCCAGATCAGTGAAATGTGAATGTGTTGATTGCTATGTATGCTACTGAAGGTATCTTAATTATATTATGTTGTTATAAAATCAGCAATGAGTGGATCACATCAGAGACTATCTCGAGCTTGAATCACAATACAACGAATTCCATAAAATATATTTTCAGTGACGGGGCGGCCATTCTCCCGCAGATCAATTATAATGTTTACGCAACACCACAGGCAACACACAAATGCAGCCTATAATCCTTCAATCACTTATTTATTATTATTTTGTTATCTGTCTTTACACGGGCCGCGACATATAAATGCATCCTATAATACGCACATCAAAACAGAGGAAAATATTGCTTGCGTTATGTTTCCGAATACTTAGGTCGATCTAGGACCCTAATCTCTTCAAAGTGAGAGAGTCACTCCACATTTAGTTAAAAGTTACTGTATATAAAGGTGAAAGCAAACCCATTTGGAACATAAATATTAA
The DNA here is from genome assembly GCA_029255725.1 of Scrobipalpa atriplicella. Lineage (NCBI taxonomy): Eukaryota > Metazoa > Arthropoda > Insecta > Lepidoptera > Gelechiidae > Scrobipalpa > Scrobipalpa atriplicella. Next base: position 10,776 of record JARACY010004450.1, on the reverse strand, counting down.
AGAATAATCCTACTAATAATATTATAAATGCGAAAGTTTTGATGTTTGGAGGTTTGGATGTTTCTCAATCACGCTTCAACGGACGGATCGAGATGAATCTTGGCACACATATAGGTTAGGTCCTGGAATCGGACATAGGCTACTTTTCACCGCGGGAAAATCTTCATTTAAAAAAAAAACTTAAAAGTACAAGGATTCAGGGTCAACCTTGAAAATTAAATGGACTCCTCTATGACCCAATTTCACTTCTTTGTCCCACTTAAACATCCCCGTCTGGACTCCAGGCCGTGACCTTGCCGGGATCGGCCCTGCGACCCCTAGAGCCTACTTGGGCCAGTGCCAACATACCTGCAGTACGATAAAAAATAAATCCGCTACAGCCTTTCGTAGCCACCTGGGGTAAGTTTATCTCTGTCTAGATTTTCTAAAGCTACAGTCTGGGTTTTGTTTCGTTAAAAATGTCGTGTCGTTTAAGTGAGTGAAGCCTTTTTAAATCGCTCTATATTTGAACATTCTAAACACTTATTTTTAAATTAAAATATTAAAAGCTGTTCAGAAGTTATATAGCAGATCTTCGCGAGCTTCAAGCTGGCAACTGACAAGAGACCGCACGAGACCGTGAGAAGTGGCGTCATCTTGTATTGGAGGCCAAGACTCACTTTGAAAGAAATTACTCCCTAGATTTTGGAATAAAATTTTAACAAGGCGTTTTTCGAAATCTCTTAATTAAGCTTTTTTTCCCTGAGAAGCTCAAAAGAAACTAATTATACAAGGTTTATATACCGAACCTCCGCCCGGTTAATTGAGTTTTTCATTTGCTGACTATAATGAATTTTAAGAGCGGTAATAGGTAAAAGATTCTTTAAAATTTGTACTAGAGATGACCCCTGCATAAATACAAACAAATACTTCTTTTTATTAGAGAAATATAGATGAGTAAAGAAAGGTTTCCGAAGTATTCAGTCACAGGTTGAACCTTGAACTACATTTTTTTCGCAGCGTTAGTGAATAATCGATCATTCAGACAACGCAAAGGCCTTCAGTCCGTTTCTATGTTGGTCCTGGCAGAGAATTAGAATAATAAAATAGGTTTATTATAGTCCTAGCTACAAGAACACAATAGACTAGACTATCTTTCCGGAAAACCGGACTTTCCGGATCGGCTAAATGAGCTTTTATTTTCTTGCTGTAAAACGGCCTGCGTTATTTCTGGTTAATGTGGCTTCATTTTCTTCTTTTCTGAGGGGCATTTTTCATACATAAGATGGTAAATTGATATCTAGATCTCTACTAGCTTTGGCGGTATGCGTGGGAGTAAAATTAGCTTGTATTTTACCTTAATTAGCTTGTACTGCTTTTTATTTCACCCCTTGTCCCCTATCTTAGCTTGCAAGCTAAAAACTACAAACTACGTATGTTAGCAAATATACATCCACACAATCAATCATACTTACCATAACAATGTAGAATTAATCATTACAGGTAAAGAACATACAATACGTAAATACTTACGCGTACGTAAGTAAATACACATCTATTACATAGCTCATGTGCAGTAACTACAGATAATGTGATGTACAAGAAATCCATTAGAAAACCTGTCTGACCAGTTGCAGATAACTCCTTGCATTTAGTGTTGGGAAACACGAATAAATTGTAAACACGATTGTGCAGTTTGCTGATGTTGGGTTGGGTTTTCTCAAACCTTCATATGTTCTAATTCCAATCCTATTTGAGATTTGCATGACGGTGTTTTTTAATTTGCGATGGGCTTTCTCTTCACATAGGTATACAATAGGTAGAGTTGACGATCTTCTCTTCTTAACAAATGGGTTTTCCGAGTTGACAATCGACCCTATGAACCCTGGTGTCACAGTTTTTTAAACTGCCTAAAATCACAACTAAAAGGCCTCGTATGATTTATGTTACGACCACTATCTCGGACAGCGACCGGGACCAACGGTTAAACGTGCTATCCGAAACACATAATCTTTTTTATTACAGACAATCAAGTCATTCAGCCTGCATTGCCCCAACCAAACTGGGGAAAATCTAGCACCTTCAAAAGCAAATGACATTTAATCTAGGTTTTTGCAAGCAAACGAACGCAATCCAACTGGTATTGCTATCAATTCGTGAAGAGCATGACTTAACTAAATAACCAAAATTGTTGCCGTCCTTTTCTGTTCTCTCAGGATAGACAATGACTGGTGACCATTTTAATTCTAGTCAATATTTAGTGATTTTGTGCGCATATGAATCGATACCATTGTCTCAATGTCAAGAGGCATAGGTCATTGTAGGTGCAATACTCGTATAATGTCTAATGAGGAAGTGAATAAATTAATTAGCAATGAAAGAAACTAGTATTGCGTATTTATAGTAAACAAGGGTATAGAAAATGATATTTTCTACTTAACGTCTCATGGAAACCCCTAAGCTCTAAGGCCCGTAGTTATAATCAGCTCTCAAGAGTGACAGCGAGTTTGAGTTCGTATAAGAAATGTCATTTCAGTACAAAACGTTATGTCAGATCCATACTTAATATTGCTCTCAATCTTGAGATTGCTTTATAAATACGAGCCTAAGATATCTTCTCTCAAATTCACTATTGATTTAAATATTACTAAATATAATAAGAAAATAATATATATTGCAAATTCTTATATATATTACAGACACAGCCACAGGAAACACTCAGAAGTACGAAATCATCTTACTGGTCAGGTCAAACAATCAGGTGATTAAGCATAAACATGCATTGTCTTAATCAATGTGGGAGCGATCTTACAAAATTTATTAAATCAATTTCACGTGGAAGTTAAACCTAAGACCTCCGGATCGAGAACCCAACCACTAGACTACCAAGGTAATTTCCCAGTATCTTTGAAATATAGTTTAATACTTACTTGCCTAGAAGGTGAACCTAACCTCGTGCGACTAGACTGGTCTCTATAGATTCCGGTTTGAAGTAAACAAAGTTTTTTTTTATTTGAACCATGATCGAGTTTGATGGCTTTGTAAAAATACTGGTTTTTTTAACCAACTATTATTTTTAGGAGCTTTAATTAGCTAGAATATGGGATCAAAATTAATATTACTAGCATTACAGCACATAAAATGACGAGACTTTTTTAAAATATGTTTTTAATGTGGTAGTAGGGAAGTCATTTTTTTTTTATATTTCGACCATATTTTTGGGGAAAAGTTGATCAGTTTCATCGGTAACAAACACCAGTCTGTCACTTTATTTATTAACCGACTTCCAAAAAAAAAAGGAGGCGGTTCTCAATTCGTCGTGAACTTCTATTTTATCATGAATTGTAATTCAATAAAGAAAATTATGTATTTGAACTACAGTTTTACGCTATTAAACAGACTGTAACCGAATAAACGAACTATCAAAAATTATATGCAATTTCCTGAAACATCATGTACGTTATAGGTACGTAACGTACGGAAATGATTGCTCCAACTATACATAAAAACACGACTAAATCCTTTACAGGGTAGGCAGAGCGGCAACGTCTTAATGAAAGACGTTTTCGCAACGTCTGACTCATTCTGAGGAGCATTAAAATAGGGTTAAATACACCGAAAACTTATGCTAATATACATAATAGGAAATCTTAATACACTGAAATTCTCTACAGGGTTTAAGAGTCTACCCAGGACGCCAAGACGCTGGTACGTTCTGTTGTTTATCCCTTCCAATCCAGCATTGACAACGATATTAAGCAATAAAACCACAGCACCTTTTCATTGCTTATGGTTCTCTTGATGGTCGATTGTTGGGTGGCTTAACTTTTATGGAAGTGCCATAATGCCACCCGTGAGATCAATACTATGACGTCCGACCACAACCTGCGTCACTGAATAGAGCACAAGCGTGTTACAAAGTATCTGATAGGGTGTTAGATAATTCTATCTCGATTTGTTACTTTTGGACTCGAATTAAGGTCATTTTTTGTCAGATGCGATGCGATGGTCCTTTTTTAAAGCAGTAGCGTGACTCGAGTCTAAGTACGAGTATTATTCGACATATTGATGCCTCGAGATCGTCGTATTTTCGTTTTCAAGTCGAGTAAATATTATTCGACTGATGGCTTCAATTTCATGTAGGTAGACAACCCATTATTTACAATCTGATATCCTTATTTTAAAGTTCAAATAGTTGAGAATCGCAACTATGATTAATTTTTCATTTGATTTGACCCTACGCAAGGTCCGACTTTGAAATTACTTTGTTGATAATCATAATTATCGTAAGATCTCTGCAGTAGAATATATAAACATATGTACTGTACATAAATAAATACGTATATACGATACGTAACATGTCAGCATCGAACGTACCTAGTACGTAATAATACCTACTCATAGAAAAGCTAATCTATTAAATTAAATCGTATCTCATAGAATTGTACAATTTTTATTTCATTTTAGATGAAAAATATAGATGATATGCGATGTAATAAGAAACTCTCAACTCAATCTTTGTATAAAAAGTAATGTAATAATAAAAGCGTCGTAAATTTTATCAGTACTTAATTGTCGTATCAACGTATTATTATTTCTTACCTGTGATAGGATATTATCAAGTCTGCATCCAATTTTGCGTTTCTTTTTAGCTTGCTTTTTTATTCACACACAAGGATGCTGTGTACCTACAGATTTAATTATATTTTACTAGTTTTGTTATGCAAACTATTGACGTACCTAACTGTTTCAGAATGCATGTTGTATTCTCTACTATCCTCTCCCTCAGGCTCACTACATTTTCTAATTTAAAAAATATGTATCTTCTATCTTTTTCCTATTGTAATTTTATTTGTGACGTACTTTACATACTGGCACTTTAGTACAAACCTAATCAGCATTATATTCAAAACAATACACAATAAAATTAACATCTACTTAGCAGGTTGGTAGGAAAATTCGATTTAAGATTAAAGTCCATTTTAAAGCCATGGTCATTTATTTAAATAATGTTGATTTACTTATTCTCTATACACATTTATTTAAAGTTTAAATATGTTTTTAAATACTTTATAGTCTAATTGCTTAAAATTTAAACTCTTAGACTAAAGTAGATATTTAATATTTTTTAAAGTTTACGCTATGAAACTGAAGTACTTTTTGAACATATACCTATCTTACCTACCTATTAAATATGAATATGAAAATTCTTGTTATATCTAGCAATATTTAAAAACCTTAATTTTATTTTTTAAATTAATGTACCTAACATATAATTAAATAATGCTCCTAACCTACTAATGGCCAGTCTATGTGATTGCTGAGGTGATAAGTTAAAACAAACAAAACTAGTAAAATATAATTAAATCTGTAGGTACACAGCATCCTTGTGTGTGAATAAAAAAGCAAGCTAAAAAGAAACGCAAAATTGGATGCAGACTTGATAATATCCTATCACAGGTAAGAAATAATAATACGTTGATACGACAATTAAGTACTGATAAAATTTACGACGCTTTTATTATTACATTACTTTTTATACAAAGATTGAGTTGAGAGTTTCTTATTACATCGCATATCATCTATATTTTTCATCTAAAATGAAATAAAAATTGTACAATTCTATGAGATACGATTTAATTTAATAGATTAGCTTTTCTATGAGTAGGTATTATTACGTACTAGGTACGTTCGATGCTGACATGTTACGTATCGTATATACGTATTTATTTATGTACAGTACATATGTTTATATATTCTACTGCAGAGATCTTACGATAATTATGATTATCAACAAAGTAATTTCAAAGTCGGACCTTGCGTAGGGTCAAATCAAATGAAAAATTAATCATAGTTGCGATTCTCAACTATTTGAACTTTAAAATAAGGATATCAGATTGTAAATAATGGGTTGTCTACCTACATGAAATTGAAGCCATCAGTCGAATAATATTTACTCGACTTGAAAACGAAAATACGACGATCTCGAGGCATCAATATGTCGAATAATACTCGTACTTAGACTCGAGTCACGCTACTGCTTTAAAAAAGGACCATCGCATCGCATCTGACAAAAAATTACCTTAATTCGAGTCCAAAAGTAACAAATCGAGATAGAATTATCTAACACCCTATCAGATACTTTGTAACACGCTTGTGCTCTATTCAGTGACGCAGGTTGTGGTCGGACGTCATAGTATTGATCTCACGGGTGGCATTATGGCACTTCCATAAAAGTTAAGCCACCCAACAATCGACCATCAAGAGAACCATAAGCAATGAAAAGGTGCTGTGGTTTTATTGCTTAATATCGTTGTCAATGCTGGATTGGAAGGGATAAACAACAGAACGTACCAGCGTCTTGGCGTCCTGGGTAGACTCTTAAACCCTGTAGAGAATTTCAGTGTATTAAGATTTCCTATTATGTATATTAGCATAAGTTTTCGGTGTATTTAAGCCTATTTTAATGCTCCTCAGAATGAGTCAGACGTTGCGAAAACGTCTTTCATTAAGACGTTGCCGCTCTGCCTACCCTGTAAAGGATTTAGTCGTGTTTTTATGTATAGTTGGAGCAATCATTTCCGTACGTTACGTACCTATAACGTACATGATGTTTCAGGAAATTGCATATAATTTTTGATAGTTCGTTTATTCGGTTACAGTCTGTTTAATAGCGTAAAACTGTAGTTCAAATACATAATTTTCTTTATTAAATTACAATTCATGATAAAATAGAAGTTCACGACGAATTGAGAACCGCCTCCTTTTTTTTTTGGAAGTCGGTTAATAAATAAAGTGACAGACTGGTGTTTGTTACCGATGAAACTGATCAACTTTTCCCCAAAAATATGGTCGAAATATAAAAAAAAAATGACTTCCCTACTACCACATTAAAAACATATTTTAAAAAAGTCTCGTCATGTTATGTGCTGTAATGCTAGTAATATTAATTTTGATCCCATATTCTAGCTAATTAAAGCTCCTAAAAATAATAGTTGGTTAAAAAAACCAGTATTTTTACAAAGCCATCAAACTCGATCATGGTTCAAATAAAAAAAAACTTTGTTTACTTCAAACCGGAATCTATAGAGACCAGTCTAGTCGCACGAGGTTAGGTTCACCTTCTAGGCAAGTAAGTATTAAACTATATTTCAAAGATACTGGGAAATTACCTTGGTAGTCTAGTGGTTGGGTTCTCGATCCGGAGGTCTTAGGTTTAACTTCCACGTGAAATTGATTTAATAAATTTTGTAAGATCGCTCCCACATTGATTAAGACAATGCATGTTTATGCTTAATCACCTGATTGTTTGACCTGACCAGTAAGATGATTTCGTACTTCTGAGTGTTTCCTGTGGCTGTGTCTGTAATATATATAAGAATTTGCAATATATATTATTTTCTTATTATATTTAGTAATATTTAAATCAATAGTGAATTTGAGAGAAGATATCTTAGGCTCGTATTTATAAAGCAATCTCAAGATTGAGAGCAATATTAAGTATGGATCTGACATAACGTTTTGTACTGAAATGACATTTCTTATACGAACTCAAACTCGCTGTCACTCTTGAGAGCTGATTATAACTACGGGCCTTAGAGCTTAGGGGTTTCCATGAGACGTTAAGTAGAAAATATCATTTTCTATACCCTTGTTTACTATAAATACGCAATACTAGTTTCTTTCATTGCTAATTAATTTATTCACTTCCTCATTAGACATTATACGAGTATTGCACCTACAATGACCTATGCCTCTTGACATTGAGACAATGGTATCGATTCATATGCGCACAAAATCACTAAATATTGACTAGAATTAAAATGGTCACCAGTCATTGTCTATCCTGAGAGAACAGAAAAGGACGGCAACAATTTTGGTTATTTAGTTAAGTCATGCTCTTCACGAATTGATAGCAATACCAGTTGGATTGCGTTCGTTTGCTTGCAAAAACCTAGATTAAATGTCATTTGCTTTTGAAGGTGCTAGATTTTCCCCAGTTTGGTTGGGGCAATGCAGGCTGAATGACTTGATTGTCTGTAATAAAAAAGATTATGTGTTTCGGATAGCACGTTTAACCGTTGGTCCCGGTCGCTGTCCGAGATAGTGGTCGTAACATAAATCATACGAGGCCTTTTAGTTGTGATTTTAGGCAGTTTAAAAAACTGTGACACCAGGGTTCATAGGGTCGATTGTCAACTCGGAAAACCCATTTGTTAAGAAGAGAAGATCGTCAACTCTACCTATTGTATACCTATGTGAAGAGAAAGCCCATCGCAAATTAAAAAACACCGTCATGCAAATCTCAAATAGGATTGGAATTAGAACATATGAAGGTTTGAGAAAACCCAACCCAACATCAGCAAACTGCACAATCGTGTTTACAATTTATTCGTGTTTCCCAACACTAAATGCAAGGAGTTATCTGCAACTGGTCAGACAGGTTTTCTAATGGATTTCTTGTACATCACATTATCTGTAGTTACTGCACATGAGCTATGTAATAGATGTGTATTTACTTACGTACGCGTAAGTATTTACGTATTGTATGTTCTTTACCTGTAATGATTAATTCTACATTGTTATGGTAAGTATGATTGATTGTGTGGATGTATATTTGCTAACATACGTAGTTTGTAGTTTTTAGCTTGCAAGCTAAGATAGGGGACAAGGGGTGAAATAAAAAGCAGTACAAGCTAATTAAGGTAAAATACAAGCTAATTTTACTCCCACGCATACCGCCAAAGCTAGTAGAGATCTAGATATCAATTTACCATCTTATGTATGAAAAATGCCCCTCAGAAAAGAAGAAAATGAAGCCACATTAACCAGAAATAACGCAGGCCGTTTTACAGCAAGAAAATAAAAGCTCATTTAGCCGATCCGGAAAGTCCGGTTTTCCGGAAAGATAGTCTAGTCTATTGTGTTCTTGTAGCTAGGACTATAATAAACCTATTTTATTATTCTAATTCTCTGCCAGGACCAACATAGAAACGGACTGAAGGCCTTTGCGTTGTCTGAATGATCGATTATTCACTAACGCTGCGAAAAAAATGTAGTTCAAGGTTCAACCTGTGACTGAATACTTCGGAAACCTTTCTTTACTCATCTATATTTCTCTAATAAAAAGAAGTATTTGTTTGTATTTATGCAGGGGTCATCTCTAGTACAAATTTTAAAGAATCTTTTACCTATTACCGCTCTTAAAATTCATTATAGTCAGCAAATGAAAAACTCAATTAACCGGGCGGAGGTTCGGTATATAAACCTTGTATAATTAGTTTCTTTTGAGCTTCTCAGGGAAAAAAAGCTTAATTAAGAGATTTCGAAAAACGCCTTGTTAAAATTTTATTCCAAAATCTAGGGAGTAATTTCTTTCAAAGTGAGTCTTGGCCTCCAATACAAGATGACGCCACTTCTCACGGTCTCGTGCGGTCTCTTGTCAGTTGCCAGCTTGAAGCTCGCGAAGATCTGCTATAAAACTTCTGAACAGCTTTTAATATTTTAATTTAAAAATAGGTCTAGAATGTTCAAATATAGAGCGATTTAAAAAGGTTTCACTTACTTAAACGACACGACATTTTTAACGAAACAAAACCCAGACTGTAGCTTTAGAAAATCTAGACAGAGATAAACTTACCCCAGGTGGCTACGAAAGGCTGTAGCGGCTTTATTTTTTATCGTACTGCAGGTATGTTGGCACTGGCCCAAGTAGGCTCTAGGGGTCGCAGGGTCGATCCCGGCAAGGTCACGGCCTGGGGTCCAGACGGGGATGTTTAAGTGGGACAAAGAAGTGAAATTGGGTCATAGAGGAGTCCATTTAATTTTCAAGGTTGACCCTGAATCCTTGTACTTTTAAGTTTATTTTTTTAAATGAAGATTTTCCCGTGGTGAAAAGTAGCCTATGTCCTATTCCAGGACCTAACCTATATGTGTGCCAAGATTCATCTCGATCCGTCCGTTGAAGCGTGATTGAGAAACATCCAAACCTTCAAACATCAAAACTTTCGCATTTATAATATTATTAGTAGGATTATTCTTTAATATTTATGTTCCAAATGGGTTTGCTTTTACCTTTATATACAGTAACTTTTAACTAAATGTGGAGTGACTCTCTCACTTTGAAGAGATTAGGGTCCTAGATCGACCTAAGTATTCGGAAACATAACGCAAGCAATATTTTCCTCTGTTTTGATATGCGTATTATAGGATGCATTTATATATCGCGATTTAAATAATTGCCCGTGTAAAGACAGATAACAAAATAATAATAAATAAGTGATTGAAGGATTATAGGCTGCATTTGTGTGTTGCCTGTGGTGTTGCGTAAACATTATAATTGATCTGCGGGAGAATGGCCGCCCCGTCACTGAAAATCGGTTGAGAGGACTATTTTATGGTATTCGTTGTATTGTGATTCAAGCTCGAGATAGTCTCTGATGTGATCCACTCATTGCTGATTTTATAACAACATAATATTATTAAGATACCTTCAGTAGCATACATAGCAATCAACACATTCACATTTCACTGATCTGGCCCACTGAGCTAGACGGGCCTCTGCTCTTTATTTATAGCATCGCAGGTTCAAGTTTATTTTGTCCTTAATGCGATCGATACTTAAATATATAGGCACCTTTTATCTTTACGGGGCGGGGTAAGCAAAGCCACAGAATATAATAATAGTCGCAGCGAGCGTCAACGATTTGTTTCGTCCGTGTTTCGTCCCTGAACAACCGTGATAATTTTTGAAGGGTGTTTAATTTTCAGAATCAATTAATAGATAAATAGGCATCA